>BQNB010017019.1:0-27673 GCA_026074375.1 Tanacetum coccineum | reverse complement strand
CTAATATATAGTTTAATACATTGATTAGAAATAACTATTAACTTGGACATTAGCAACTTAACCGATTACTTAAGCTGATATGAGTTTAGTGTTATCGATTACATGCTGAATCTATTCTAGTATTTCTTATGCAGATATGTATGCTTGGTAATGAGTTGAGGGGGTTTCAGGAGGTTTGCGTTCCTTAATTTCTTCTTTTCATTTGTTTGTTTCTGCAAATACATGGTATGAAAGGCTGTTTTGTTGCAGTTGTGATCTATGTTACCAAACAAGGTCTTAAATTCTCAACAAGAGGTGATACTGGAATTGAACTGTTGTTTGTAGGCATAACACTACAGTTGATAAGGTATTATCAACATTCATTCGATTCTATATGTCTTCTTTATTCAACTCCCACCCAAACTATTCTTAAAACCACCATTAACTTTCCTTGCAAATGCATTTTCAGTATGCTGGACAGAATGTGAGGCCACGGTTTATGACTGATTGTACACGTAAGGATGTTGCTGCTAGCATTGAAGTGAGTCAGAACTTTGAAAACTCATAGAATCAACGGTAGTCCCAAAGGTTTGCGGAATTCATTGGGTGTTTCTTTACTAGTATTTTTTGCACCTTCGTTTTAATTTTTATTTTCCCGCTTAATGTTGTTCGAGAACATCATCGGATGTGCACGAAACCTCTTCTAGCTGTGGCAAATATTTTAAATTTGCAGTTTAGGGGTTTCGGGCCGCTTGAAAATATTTTAGAAATAAACTGGTATGTGAAACAAATATCCAGGTCAAAATTTACTTTATTATTTTATTAACTATATGTATTTTTTGTAGGAAGCCAAGAGGGTTTGCTTCTATTCGGTTTGTAGAACCTGCTGATGCCGCTGAAGCAAAATATGAGGCGGATGGTCAGGTTCTTTAGTCTGACGGCTAACTGTTGTCTTTGCTGACGAGAACCGCAAGAAGCCCATTCACATACGAACAAGGGAATACAATACAGGTAAAACTACTCACTTTTTCAATCAGTCTCTTGAAATTTGACATGCGAACCAGGTAATGTAGGTGTTTTACAAAGAAAGGTTACAGGTATATAATATGCAGAGCTAAAGCTTATGGTTACCTGCTTAACGTTCTTGCATCAAAACTCTCCAACCTAACTATTGTCTAATGATTAACAGAGTTGGCTTTTTATGTGATTTAGTATACTTGAACCTTGCTAACCTATGCAAAAACTGTTGTATTAAATATAGTAATAGTAATAATAACAATGAAAGAAAAATACCGAACATAATAGCATTCTCATTAGTTATGAATAGATTTCGTGCTATGATCATCATCATAACATTAAATGCGTTCGTACAGGAGGCCTTGCCCACAGAAGAGATGAATCCAGCAGAGGTGCACTGTGAAGTGGAACAAGAACGATGGGGTATAACAAAGAGTTTAAGACAGTTAGCAGAAGGTATGATAAGAAAGGAAGTGGCTGAAATGGAGATTGCGAGGATTCAGGATAAGCATAGAAGACTATCGGGCAGACTTAAATCTCATAAGGTCACTTTTGGCTTATTTTAAAACTTTTCGGCTTATATAAATCATTACGTCATAATAAACTTATATAAAAATAGAAGTTTGAAAATAAGCCTCAAAAAGCGGGCTTATGAAACATAAACCCAAACTCAAATAAGCCATAAGCCGGCTATATAGGGCGAAACAAACACACCCTTACTGCTTAGATAAGTTTGGGTGTAGAGCCTATTTAGGGGATAAACTTAAAAAGGTTTGATTAATAATTTGAATGTGCGCTTTACAGTTTTATGTTTCACTATTTAACTTGAAGTTGGAGTAATCGGTTTATAAGCTGATAGTGCGTCGTTCACATAATCTATTTTCGAGGAGTCACATTCGACGATTGAGACCAGTGGTCATGGAGTAACAAAGGGGAATCATGTTGGCTGTAACACCCCAATGTTTTAGGCAAATGTACGGGACGTTGATAAAGTCGCTATTTATTCTTTTGTATTGTACGCGTTTGTTTTTAATGGAAATCGTTAAGTTAAATCGCGTAAGCAAGAAATAATCAGTTAACGTAAACGGGCATCAAGAAAATTATTGTTTACGCCAAACAAGGGTTAAGTAATTATTTTAAGGATAATTATTAACATTACACAAGTTATTTTATCGGATACGTGAAAGTGTTTTCGTTTTCGCGATTAATAACAATTACGTTTTCCCGGAAACCATATAAAATAATTAACGTACGATTCAACAAACCACCTACGTTTATTACAATGATCAGAAGTTTTAAAACTTTATGATTGTGTATATATTTATTTACACGTCTCATATGATTTTACAAGTAACAAATATACTTTTCAAAATGACCAAGTACATTACATGTATTCTCCTTTGAAATATAAAAATAACATTTACATTTTTATATAATTAAAACTTTACGTACACTTTTCTTTTTAAAAATAGTGCAAGTAACATAAAAAGATAAAAGGAAAATAAGTAGGAACATCATCCCTTGTTTTTCTTGGGATATTCCAATTTATAAAGGAACCAAAGGAACATAAGAGTAAAAGGCCCTTGTTTCCCTACCTCCGTGTCCCCTTGGACCACGGCACAACCCCCCTTCCCCTTGGACTTTTAGTCAAATTATGAAAAATTTACAATTATTCTTTTCACTCTTCGATATAATACATGCCTTCATATGTGACGTTTTTTTCATTTTATACTTACCTACAAAAATTTCTTTCTTTTCTCCTTTTAAGCTCAAAAACCACGGTCTATTTAACATCCATAAACAAATCTACAAAATTTTTCTACAATCCATACAGGGCCTTATACACATCAAATCTAGGACATCATAAGGTGGTTTAATGCTTTGAGGTCTTATTTGCAAGGTTTAAGAAGGGAAAAGGGTAAGAATTTAGGGGTTTCAAACCTAAGTAGGGTTTATAAGTGGTAAGCTCTTGGTTTTGAATCTAAAACACGGGTTTAGCATTATTTCTTATCTCATACATCAGTCCCTAAGGGTCATCCTAATTTCTTTATTTACTTTTTATTTTCTTATTTTATGGTAATATGTTATATATGAGCTAATTCACACTAAAGGACTTTTTAATTGTAATTAAAAAAAAAAAAAAAAATAAAAAAAGAAAAATTAAAAAAAAAAAAAAATAAACAAAATCAAACAAAATTAAAATGAGTTTTCACTTTGTTTATAAATTTTATGCACATTATTTTCTTAGGTCATATGGTGATTTATCATGGAAAAATGGTATGTAAAAGTTGTTAAGAAGATCATATGGTTTTAAGTATATAACAGGTTTAGGTAATAAATTAGGGGTTTTTAAAGGTTTACCTTAAGAAGTTATGATTTAAAAAGTATTACAAATGACATATTAAGGGCTGTTCTTTATTCGACTCATTTAAGTAGGTTAGAATTATATAATTAATAGCCTCGTGACGATTCCAAAATGACAAGGACTCGAAGAGAAAAAAATAAAACCGAATTTATAAAACGAAAAAGATTACGTTAATTCGAGTTTACGACTATAAATAACTATTAATAAAAACTATTGTTTATAAATGTTACTATTCTTTACAGGCATCTTTTCATTTTTAAAACATTCTAAATATATGATATAACTTTTTAATTACGGAGATCGTATCGAAAGAATCGCTGCTAAATACGCGAACTATAACGAATGAAAACTACGACATTTTTCGATAATTTAAATGTTTATAAACAAGTAATTTTTAAAAACTATTAACAGTTAAAGTAATATATTCAGCAGTGGACCCATCTTTTATAATATATAATACATCTTTTAATAAACAAAGACGTACTCGAAGGAATCACTAAAATCGGGATTTTATATCGAATTAAGTTATGACCGATTAAGAGTTTACGCTTATTAAAAGTAAAAAAATGAGGTAATATAGCTGTTGTTGTAATAGTAAAAAACACTATTCCATTCGAGAATTTTCAAAAAATTAAATGTTAATATTTTGATCACTCGTCTACTACGAAGACTGTTGGACGTAAGAACGCCAGCAGCTAGCAAGGGCTTAAAACGACAAATTAGGTCATTTTTACGACAAAGTAGATGAATATAAACGTTTTCACTTTATAAATATTATTTTACCAAAAGAAGATTTAGTCGGTGAGTTTGCTATATAGAAATATTTACGTGGTTATTCAATGATACTTTAATTACTAGGGGAGTTTCATAATGAGGCCTCTTCGTGATTGCGTTATCGACGAGTTGTTGGATTTACGATTTAAAGTGTTCCTAACTCCTCGTTACGTCATGTCATGACACTCTTTATTTTATGATAGCTCCGGAACGATCGTACGATGTAACAATCATATAAGATTATATGCATGTTATTATTATTAAAGCGACTCGTTACTTATACGACTATAATTTTAATTAGGTTTGCATTCGGAATAATCGTGAAGCATTCCACACTTAGATATAATAATTATCAGATCACTTACTTGAGGTTGCGTTGTCATAGCCCCACACTTTACAGTTTTACTGATTTACTATTTTTGGGGTGGAAAACATGCTTTGTTTTACAAATTGGACGCAAGTGGATATTTTGCATTTGATTACCCCTGTTTGCTAAGTAGCGTAACCCAGTTAAGCCCATTATCATTTGAACTGTAAATTGCATTGATGTAGTTGGGAATTACTTTATGTGAGCGCGACATGTTATTTAATAGATCTTATTTGGGGAATAACGACCCTTCCCAGTTCGGGTGGACTAGCTTCACCGGGATACGAACGGTTATGCATGTCGATAATCAGGGATGTTTTTGGGTTAAAAATCATTTAGGGGCTGAGTTAGCAATATTTGTGCGAAACCAAGGACTGTCAAAGCTTCAGTGTCATGTGTTAGTGTAAATGTAAATTCTGGTTTTGTTGATTGTTTGCATATGTGGAACATATCGGAACATTCTTGCGGTCCTTGCATAATTTAAATACATAAAAACCTATGAATTCACCAACATTTTTGTTGACATTTTAACGCAAGGTTTTCAGGAGGTCAAATAGGCACGACGGTTGCCTAAAAGATGCATGGGGTTAACGTTTGGATTGCACGCTCTTAAAGACTTGGATATCATATTTTTGGAAATCTATGTCATCTTTTGTAATAGTAAACAAGGAACTAGTGAAGCGATTAAGCTTTTGTAATATGTCTTGGAAATTAAATCCAATGTATCAAATTTAAACGACTTTTTTATGGCGTTCTTAAATATATTCTTGTGCTGTTGATCTTGAAGTTACACGCCCCGGATCCTTATTCCGCTGCGGGCCCATTTTGGGGGTGTTTAAAGATTGGTATTAGAGCCACGGTTATGAGAACCAGGTCAAAATGTTTTTGCTTTGATTATATATCGTTGCAAAACATTGCCTTTCAAAAAAGGGTTTTATGGGTCACAATTATTTGTTGCATTAGTGGGACTAGACTGCATTCATATTTGATTACGTGGTTATAATATATTTTCGTCATATTTTATATAAGAGCCTTATATAATATACTCTTATGGAGTTATTTTCTTTTGGTCACAGTGAGATGTGATCTTAATTTTATTTATAGATGCATTTGTTATGTTTCGTTTTGATTGTATTGGAAATCTAAACGGGTATTATGTTTTTTTGTGAATTTAAAGAAAATGGCACCAAGAGGATGGCCCAACGAGTTAAACCCAGATGCAAATTCCTAACACCAGTCACACAGACCCCAAATGCACAACAGCAACAACTGTTACTGAGGCACAATTCTTCAAGCCTTATTTAATCTAGGTGTTGTTGCTGCAATGGTGAAGCGAAGCAGCAAGGAGTTAGGAATGGCTTTCGACAGCGAATGGTTCAGTACAAGGCCAGCACAAGCTGCTCGTGCAGCTCTTACCTTTGAATTATTAAAAGCAAACCCTTTGGACTTAAAGGCACTGAGGGGTCGTCGGGACATCTCTCGATGGTTTGAGTAAATGAAATCTGTGTTTAGCATTTGCAAATTTTGCCCAGCAACTTAGCCATAGTTCATAATTTGCGACTTGCACTATGCAAGAGATGCTCTTACATGTGGATTCCCCATGTTAAGACCACCCATCCAGAAGTAGCTCATGGACCATGCCGTGGGCTTTTCAGCACGAGAAAAATGATTGACTGTTAAAATACTGCTCGAGGGGTGAGATCAAGAAGATTGAAAATGAAATGTGGAAATCCTTAAGGTTAAGGGCACCAAATGTGGTGGCTCCATAATCGGACGATTTCAGCCACTAGCCTTGATGGTTCCTGATGTTTCCCAGAAGGAGGTAGACAAGAATGAAAAGTTATATCGGTGTGGATTGCCCGATAATATGATAACTTGGCTATAGTGTAAAAAGCATCAAAAGTCGTAAAACCATGCAAGAAGTTATTGGAGTTACAACTGAGTTGATGGAGGATAAGACCATGCTATAGCTGAACGGTCAGGCAGATGGAAAAGAAAAGTATGATGATTCTTCCCCAGAACAATCAAAAACCATACAACAGTTCAGAATAGTGAGGTCAGAATCACAGGCCAAGGGCCTATGCTGCAGGCAATGGTGTAGGAAAAGTGACTTACGTAGGGTTCTCTATTGCCTTATGTTCCATGTGTAATTGCCATCATGAGGAGGTTCCTTGTACCTAGGGCAGTAACTGCCCAATAGGGTTGGGCCATCTGGCCAGGGTCTGTAGGATACGGCCTGCTAACTAACAACAACAAACCCGTAACAACAAACACAACCACTACCGTAACACAAACAATAATCAGCTAGGGCAATGGTTGCTTTAAGTGTGGAGGGATCAAGGCCACTTTATAAGAAAATGCCCAAGACTGAACACAACATGATCGTGGGTAATCAAAGTGGGGTAATAACAGGGCTCCAGCGAAGGTGTATGTGATTGGAAATGCGGGGGCAGACCCAGACAACGTCGTTTGCGGCGTTACGTTCCTACCTAAACAACTGTTATCTTACATTCTTTATTTGATACTGGGGCCGATAGGGTTTGTTCTTACTGCATTTAGGTACTTTGCTTGATATGTCCCTATATACATGGATCATGGTTATAAGTTGAGTTTAGCTGACGGTAGTATATTTGGAGTAAATACTATATTGATGGGTTGTACGTTTAATTATTTTTAAAAACCATCCGTTCAACATTCAACACCTAATGCCGGTAGAGATGGGTAGTTTTGACGCGATAATTGGCATGGACTGGTTGTCAAAATACAGTGCCGTTATCGACTGTGCTAAGAAGATTGTTCGTATCCCCTCGAGAGGCGAATATCCTAATTCGATTCGCGGTGACGGAATGTAGTGAAGGATCAGGACGGGACTAATACATCATCTCGTGTTACCAAGGTTCAATAAGTATTGCTAAAAGGATCTTACGTCTTTTGGCCACATGTTTACTACAATAGGAGATTGAAGAAAGTCAGAGAAGAAGCGACTTAAAGGACGTACCGTTATTAAAGATTTTCCTGATGTATTTTCCTGAGGGATTTGTCGGTCTTCCTCAGGACTCACAAGTGGAATTTTCACCTTCGATTCTTGTACCTGGTGACTGCACCTGTAGGCACGGGCTCCCTTTATCGATTGGGCCCCATATAAATGATAAAAGAATTGACTGATCACACTACAAAGTGCTTTCCGGACATAGGCTTCTTTTAAGACCTAGTTCGTCCACATGGGGGAGCTCAAGTTCTATCGTTCAAGAAGAAAGATGGATCGTTACGAATGTGCATAAAGATTATCGGGGATACTAACCAAACTAACGGTGAAGAAAACCGTTATACGCTACAAGAATGATGGACTTATTCGATCAACTTCAAGGGTCGTGTGTCTACTCGAAGATCGACACCTTAAGGTCAGGTTAATCACCAATTGGGGTTTCGAGAAGAAAAGAACATCTCGAAGATGCTTCAGTACGCGATTATGGAATTATGAATTCCAAGTTATGGCCGTTTGGGTTGGACCAACGCACCTGCTGTGTTTAGGGACCTCATGAACCGAGTTGGTTTAGTGTGGCTAACCTTATCTGGAAAAATTCGTTATTAGCTTTATTGACGATATTTTGATCTTTCCAAGAAAAAGCAAGAGAACTCGAAAGAGCATCTGAATGATAATTATTGGAGTTGTTTAAAGAAAGGAGTGTTGTATGCAAAATTTTCCAAAGTGTGAATTTTGGATTCCCAAAGTAAGTACCTCGGTCACGTGATTGATTAATAAAGGGCATTCATGGTGGATCCTGGCCAATATCGAATCCGTTAAAGATTGGGCATCTCCTAAGCATCCAACGGAGGAGAGAGAGTAGATTCGTCAATTTTTTAGGTCTTGGCGGGTATTATCGACGACTCATTGAAGGGTTTTTCAAAAATCGCCAAAACCATGGACAAGCTCATCAAAAGAAGGTCAAGTTGGAGTGGGGTGGACAAACATGAAAGCAGGTTACAGTTATTAAAGCAAGTATTTGGTGTTCCAGTGGATCCTCATTGTCGGTAGTGCACTATTCTGGCTTTACCCGAAAGGAAGCAAAGATTTTATTCGTATACTGCGATGCTTCGATCATGGGTTTGGGCGCTGGTTGATGCAATAGAGAAAAGGTGATTGGATTTCTTTTGGCCATCCCGCAGTTAAAAGATACATGAGAAGAACTACTTTTACTACTCATGATTTTGAACTTGGAGCTGTTATTTGTAGTGTTTGATCTAAAGATTTGGAGGCAACATATCTGTATGGAACCAAGTGTTCAGTGTTCATGATTCATAAGAGCTTACAACATTCTTGATCGAAGAACTTGAACATGAGACACGCGTTTGGTAGGGTTGCTTAGTGGATTACGATTGGATAATTCGTTATTCACCTTGGGAAAGCAAATGTCGTTGCTGATGCTTGAGCAGGAAAGAACGAGAACACTTGTTTTAAGAGTACGAGTTTTAGGTCATGATATTAGCGTGATCTTCCTAATGCAAAATTTGAATGCTCAGATGTAGCACGGAAACCAGAAAAACATCAAGAGTGAGGATGTTGGAGGTATGCTAATTGAAAATGCCAAATTTCCTGAGGCAATTAGGCGGAAAAGTTAGAACCTCGTTCGGGGATGGGGAAACCCGTATTGCCTCAATGGGTCAGGGTTGGTTACCTTTGGTATGGTGATTTGCAGACTAGTTGATCATGCACGAGTCTACATAGCCTAAGTATTCTATCCATCCAAGGTCCATGAAAATTTCAAGGACGTTAAAGACAGCTATATTGGTGGCCCAATATGAAAGCCGACATGCCACCTATGTTAGCAAGTGCTTGGACCTGTGCTAAGTTCATGCGCAGCGAACATCAAGACGATCGGGTTTGTATGGTACAACCCGAGATGCTCAATGGAAGTAGGCAATATTCTCACGATGGGATTTTGTACGAAGCTTCTAAAGTCATCACAAGGGTTCGATACATTTGGTGATCGTTGGACGACTTACAAAAGTCCGCAATCTTTATTACCCATGAAAAGAAACTGACCCTCTGGAGAAAGTAGCGAGATGTACCTAAAGGATAAGTAGTAACAAGGCATTGGTTATACCGGGTCTCGATTATTTGGAATCGTGACCTAGGTTTCGCATCAAATTTCTGGAAGTCACTTCAGAAAGCTTTGGGTACAAGGTTAGATTTGAGTACGGGCATATCATCGCAAACTGCGGACAAAGCGGATTGAGGAAACCATACAAACTATCGAAGATATGCTTCGAGCTTGTCGTGGATCGACTTTGGAAATGGTTGGGTTAAACATTTGCCATTGGTCGTGTTTCATACAATAAACAGTTATCATGCTAGCATTAAGGCTGCAACCCTTGAGGCACTTTTGTAGAAAATGTTGTTGCCTGTTTGTTGGGCTGAGGTTGGAGAAGTTCAACTCACCGGTCCAGAGATAGTTCAAGAGACGACCGAGAAAATCATTCAAGTTAAGCAAAGGATGCAAGCCGCTCGTGATAGGCAAAAGAGCTACGCTGATTTGAAGCGTAAGCTAATGGAGTTTGAGGTTGGAGATAAAGTGATGCTTTAAAGTTTTCGCACTTGGGAAAGGGGTGGGTAGTACGTTTTGGCAAAAACGATAGGGAAGTATATTCAGGTTTGTTGGAACCCTTCAAGGATAATAATAAGGGGGTTGGAGATGTTAATACAAGCTGTGCTTACTGAGGAGCTGAGCAGGGTTCATATTACATTTCACGCATTCCAACCTAGAAGACTGTCATGCCGACGAAACCCCTTAGCCGTTCCGTGGAGGGAACTTCTTTTTGATGACTGATAAGGGTAAATTACAACTATCCATATTATACCTAAAATAACCCAAATAACCCCAAAACAGACCAAAAATGGCACAAAAAACTTATGCTTGTATGTTGTGGTTGTGTTTTTGTGTGTGCAGGTGCGGATAAGTCAAAAATTCACAAGAAACCATTCAAAAGTAGAGCAAAACCATGGGAATCACGAGGTGATCAAAAGGAGGGCAAAGCCGATGAGAAGAATAGCCCAAAAGAACAAAGCCTTAGCAATTTTCATTCTACACGGGCAATCCTTGCTATTTCGAAAGTTCTTTATATACTTAAAAAGGTGGAAATGAAAGAGAGGGGCCCCAAATGTGTTAAGTTTCCAAAACTTGTAAACGTTTTAACTGTCGAAAAGGAGCGGGAAAAACAACTTTTACTTATTTCATCCGTCTCTTCATTTCACCCCCCATGGTAAAACAAGGGGCAAATCAAAATTTAGAGGGCGATTAAGTCAATTCAAGAGGTCTAGCACAAAACCCAGGGTCAAATCAGTCTTTATATCAACGAGTTCATTAAAGAAGTTAAGTGCCCAACATCAACAAGTAATAAGAAGCACAAATTGTGATGGGTTTTGTGCTAAACTCACTCACAAAACTAACACCAAACGGCACATCAAAGAATCATAGGCCTCGGGCAATCATCAGTTGTCCACAAAATGATTCCAACGTCCCACCAATATAGATCAAATGATTGAGAATGATTGGCAGGATTAAAAGAATTGAAAAGCAGGGTAGAGGTCCTAGAAGGCTTCAGCTCCGCGCGCACTATAAAAAAGACCTCATTCTCACACACACAAGGAGTCTGGAATTTTTCTTTATAATCTAGTTTTTTTTTAGTAGTCGATTCTAGTTTTTATATAATTTTTAGCTTAAATTCGTATTTTTACTTAAATGTTCTTGTAATTTCCTTTTCTAGTAATGTAATTCAGTTTTCGATTAATGAAATTCAGTTTTAATTTGTTATAAGCTCTTCTTATTTTCAACCTTTAAGCTCTCTTAATAAGCTAAAATTGTCTCAATAAGCTACTCATAAGCTCTTTCAGTCTATAAGCTGAAATAGAGCTGTTTGAATTCAGTATTAACCTTATCTAAACCTTAAATCAGTTAAACCTATTATGGATCTTATTGTATCTAAGCTTTTGGAAGGGGATCTTACCTTGGAAGAGATCCCAAGGACTTTACTCTTCGCTTATTATAAGTAGAGGAGGCTTGTAGCTGCCTTTAATTGGTCCTCTTGTTTAAGCTAGAGGAGTTTGTAGTTTCTCTTCCAGTTTACCTTTATTTTTTAGTTTTTTAATATGATGTTATTGCTTGCTATGTTTAGATTTGCTTATTTGCTTATTCTCTTTGCTTATTAGTGTTTAAATGTCTCTTCTAGTACTTATTAGTTGTTTGTTTTAATTTGTATTTGCTTTCCTTTAGTTATAGATCATTAGTTACCATTTCTGTCATAAAAACTATAAAAACAAAAAATATTAGTTTAAATAGTTAGGATTCTAAGATTAAGGGCTTTATTCAGTTGTTTATCATGATCATTTTAAGTTGTTTATAGTTAGTTTTTTATTGGTATTTTGCACTTGTTCATTAAATTTCCTCTTAAAAAAGCTTTTTCTAATCCTATTTTTTTTGTCCAAATTGAATAAAGGGGGTGTTTGGTTTTGGTTTTGTGCACTCTAATTGGCAACTAGCAGTTTATTTACATTAGTTAATAATGTGAGCCTTTGGCACTACCAGTACTAACTTCCAAGGATAGTAAGGCTTTCAAAGTTAGTACTGTTTAGCTTTTTATCTCAGTAGGATTAAGTTTTAGTTTTGCTTATTAGTTTAGTTTTCATTTTTCTAACTTATTTTCATGGCTTATTTAGTTTTCAAAAGTCAAATTGCAACTAGCTAGTACTTTCTCTTTGACAATGTTATGCGGAACTTTGTAAATACAGTCTAACTTCCAAGGTCGTACTGCTGTGTTCTCAGCCGCATTTAGATAAGTTTTTTAGGGATTTAGGCTTATTAAAATTCAGTAGGATTTTAGTTTCTACATTGCTTTATATAGTTTAAGTCTTTTAATTTTCATTTTCTTGCTATTATCTTAGCTTATTTTTTGCTGTCAAAAAAAGATTTAAAAAGCCAAACAAGTACTCTTAGAAACTTTAGGATTTAAATTTGATAATTTGTTATGGATCTAGAATTTTTCTAGTTAATTAGATAGATTATAACTCGTTTTAGAGAGAGACCTTTAAGGTTTCAGAGGGTCTAGTTTAGCTTATTTAAGTCTTTAGCTCAATTGGATTTTTGAGTTTACTTGCTTATTTCCTGAGATTGCTTACTTCATTAATCAATTTCAGTAGCATAAAAAAGTTAGTTTAGCTTTAGTTTCTTTTCATTTATAGATTAAGCATATCATAAGCTCTTTAGAACTTCTTTTCTTTTTTCATTTTGATCTAGATTTGAGTTTTTTATAGCTTATTTTCTAAAAACAAGGGATAAGCCCTACTTTCTGTAACAGCTTATTAATAAGCTCTTTTTAGAGCTTATCTTTGAGTTTCAGATTATAGTGCTTTTGTTAAAGTTGTTCCCCCTGTCTTCCTTTACAACTTTGCTTCTTTGAGTTTTTTATTTTAAGCACTTTTCAAATTTCAACTTAATTCGGGCCTTAGCTTGTTATCGGGGTAGATTCTAAGGGTAGAAAGTGTAACTTTTCGATTTTAGTTGTTTGCCAGTTAGTTCCCCCCGTCAGAAAGTGTTTTCCCCGGTTGGTCCTTTTCCTTTTTTGCCTTCATTAGTCCATTAGGTAAGTTTTAAATTAGTTTATTAAGTTTTAATTAATAATTAGGGTTAAGTTTTAATTAGTTCAATTAAACTTTTATAAAAAGATAAAAACTTAGGGCTTTTATTTTTAACAATTTTCGGCACTTTTTCTTTATCTAGTAAAATCTTTAGTTTACATTTTTTAAGGATTAAAATTTGTTTACTTGCTTAATTTGTTCATTATTTGTTGCTTTTAATTTTCATTGTAATGCTTATCCAAAATATCTTATATTCCATTCAAATAGGATCCGAACGTAAAACGTGGTTTCAATCTCACTAGTCGTTGGGGAAACGACCGGGTGATCATTTACTTGCCGGTTAAACATACGGTAATTTATATTTTATATATTATTTTTGTAAAAGTTTGACTTTTTAACCTTAGTTTAAAGGTTGAAATAGTTGGAATTTTACCTAAAGTAGTTTTTTTATTATATATTTTTTAAGGTAGGTAAGATGCAACCAATGACCAAGCTTCAGTTTTGGCGAGAGGAACCTATAGAGATCACGATCGTTGAAGTTATACGGTTTTGAAGCGATGCCGTTATCCATTCGTCAAGGTTCGAGGGTAACTCAAAGAGAGGTCCAGAGTTTACATGGGGACCGCGAAGATCAAATCCGGGAAGAAATACCCAATCTGTATCAAAGGACCGGGGCCCGTCGTCAAGGTGTGCTGTCTTAGCCTATGAGTACAAGGTCATCTATCCAGGGGATGAGACTTTAAACACCCGTGTTTTTAGGACAATGTACGATGTTGATAAAAGTCAGCTATTTATTCCTTTTGTATTGTACGCGTATGGTTTTTAAATGGAAAATCGTTAAGTTAAATCACGTAAGCAAGAAAAAATAAATCAGTTAACGTAAACGTGCATCAAGAAAATATTTGTTTTACGTAAACAAGGGTTAGTAATTATTTTGAGGATTTTTTTATTAAACATTACACAAGTTATTTTATCGGATACGGTGGAAGTGTTTAGTTTCGCGATAAATACAACCCAATTTCGTTTTTCCCTGGAAACCCTAAAATTACGTACGCTTAACTAACAACCTACAGTTTTTATACATGGATCGAAGTTTATAAAACTGTATTGCAGTGTGATATTTATACCACGTCTTCATATGATTTTACTAAGTTACAAAGTACTTTACAAAATTACCAAGACATTACAAAGTATTCTCTTTTAAATTAAAAATCTACACATTACATTGTTATATAAAATTTACTTACACTTCTACTTTTATAAAAGTGCAAGTAAACTTATAAAAGAAAAGGAAAAGAAGCTGGAACCTCATCCCTTGATTTTCATGGGATGATTCCCATTATAAGGAACCAAGGAACATAAGCCTTAAAGGCCCTTGTTTCCCTCCTCCTTGGTCCCCTTGACCTACGGCACAACCCCCTCCCCCTTGGGACTTTTAGTCAAACAATGCAACTACAAATATCTTTTCACTCTTCCTATAAAATACATGCCTGATATGTGAAGTTTATTACACTGTATATCTTACCAATAAAATTTCGTTTTTTTCTCTCCCTTTTAAGCTCAAAAAAAAACCCACGGCTCTTTTAACTACCTGAAATAATATACAAAAATTTTACATAATCCATACAAGCCTTTACACAGCAAATCCTAAAGACCACACTAAGGTGTGTATAAGCATTGTTTCTTAATTTGCGGGGATTTTATGAAGAAAAGGGAAGGATTAGTGGTTTCAAAAAACCTAATCTAGGGTTTATAAGCTTGTAAGCTTTGGTTTTGAATCTAAACATGGGTTTAGCACTTATTTCTCATATTCAAAAAATTCATCCTTAGGTCATCCTTAATTTTCTTTATACTTTTTAGTATCCTTATTTTATGGTGTAATATGGTTATATATGGGCTAAATTCACCACTAAGGACTTTTTTATATGTAAAATGTGGTTTTCACTTATGTTTATGGAATTTATTCACTTATTCTTTTATGGTTCATATGGTTATATTTATCATGGAAAAAAATGGATGTAAAAGTATGTTAACATATGGTTTAAGTATAAACATGTTTAGGTATAAATTTAGGGGTTTTTAAATGTTTACTTAAGGATAAAGTTATTGATTAAAAGATACAAATGCCATATAAGGGCTGTTTTTGTTAATTCGACCTCAACTGTAGGTTTAGACTATTATTAAATAATACGCCGCGTGACGATTCCATAAATGTAGAAACTCGAAAAACCGATTTATAAACGAAATAGATACGTTTAATTACGAGTTTTTACGACTATAAATACTTTTATAAAACTTTTTTATAAAAGTTACTATTCATTACAGCCAACTTTCATTTTTAAATACATTAATATATTGAATAACTTTTAATTTACGAAGAGTACTCTAATAGAAGCGCCTATAAAAACGGAACTATACGAATAAACTTACGACATTTTCGATAATTATTTGTTTATAAAAGTAATTTTTAATCTTATTGAACAGTTAAAATAAATTACTTTTTCATCAGCGGACCCCACTTTATAAAATATTACATCTTTTAATACAAAGACGTACTCGATGGAATCACTAAAGTCGGGATTTTAAACGAATAAGTTATTCGATTAAGATGTTTACGCTAATTTAAAACGTTAAAAATGAGTATTATATCTGTTGTGAAATAGTAAAACACTATTCATCGCAGAAATCAAAAACTTAAAATATGTTTTTATTTTGATCACTCGTCTTACTTACGAAAGTCGTGGACGTAAGAAACGCAAGGGCAACGGGCTTAAAAGACCCAATTATGTTCTTTTTACGAAAAAGTTATTTATAAACGTTTTCACTTTATAAAGATTTTTTTATCCCAAAACATTTAGGTCGGTATTATGCTAATAGAATATTACGTGGTTATCAAAGTGGCTATTATACTAAGAGTTTCTAATTGAGGGCCTCTTCGGGATGCGTATCGACGAGTTGTTGGATTTACGATTTAAAGTTGTCCGTAAAAACTCCTCGTTGCGTCATGTCTTGACTTTTAATTATGATAGCCCGATCGATAGTACGATGTAACAACTATAAGATTTTATTTGTTATTAATATAAGTACTCGGTACTTATACGACCTATATTTAATTAGGTTGCATTTCGGGGAATAGTCGGTGATGCTTTCCCATACTTTGATATAAATTATTCAGTTCTACACTGGGGGTGAGTTCAAATAGCCCCAACATTTTTACAGTTTTTATGTTTTATATTATTGGGTGGAAACATGCTTTGTTTTAAAATTGGACGCAAGTGTATATTTCTGCATTGATTACATGTTTGCCTAAGTAGCGATAACCCAAGTTAAAACCATATCATTGAAAACTGGCAATTGCATAGTTGTAGTTGGGAATTTACATCTATGTGAGCGCGAATTGTTTATTTAATAGTGCTATTTGGGAAAAACGACGCCTCCCCGTTCGGGGTGATAGCTATCACGGGATACGAACGTGATAGCATGTCGAATCAGGGATGTTTCGGGTAAAAATAACATTCATTTCGGGGCCGATAAAGTAGCCAATATGATTTTGCGAAACAAGGACTGACGAGGCTTCAGTGTCCATGAGCTTTGTGAAAATGGTAATCTGGTTTTGTGATTGTTGCATTTGGTTGTAACATCACGGGAAAGTTTGCGGTCCTTGCATAATTTTAATACATAAACTAGAATTCCACCCAAATTTTTGTTGACGTTTTAAGATTTGTTTTACAGGAGGTCAATAGGCACGGAGGTGCCAAGGATGCAATTGGGTTACGTTTGGATTGCACGCTTAAAGACTTTTATATCATTATTTGGGATAATCTTGTCATCTTTTGTAATATTAAAAAGGACTAGTTAAAGCTATAAGTCTTTTGTAATATGTCTTTTAATTAATTACCAATGTATCAATTTAACGACTTTTTTGTGTCGTTTTTATATTATATCTTGTGCTTTTGTTCTTGAAGTAACACGCCCGGATTCCTTATTCCGTTTGAAATACAAATAGTTTGGAGATTACTACTTAATTTTTTTCCCCCTAATGTGCTGGTCATTTGTTCTATGATTTTGTTTCTAAAATTCATTTGCTAAAAATATGATTAATTTGCCAACCTATGAGCTTCTTAAACTATTGAAAAGCTAATAAGCTTACAATTACCGTTGATATACTTTAGGATTTAATATGGGAAATATATAAGTTACATCAAATTTAACGAACCTACTCCTATTCATGTCTCCAATTTCAGCAATAACATATACCATATAGGTTAAAGGTTTTGTCGTTCCTATTAAAATATTCATTCATCATCTAACTTATCATCTTTTTGCAATGAATAGGGTACTTGGGCACAAAGAGTTGACCTCTTATGATCTATGTGAATTCAAAAGGAATGATAGTTGATGACGAGTTTGTGTCGTTGGGTTCAGCAAACATCAATCATCGTTCACCAGAAGGCACTAGCGCTATGGGTGCATATCAAGCTCATCAAAATTAGGTTCGCAAGGGTTCTAATCCATCTGGACAGGTAACTCATTGAATTTCGCCAATCATACTATATATTGGCTAAAAGATTATAACTATGTGCACTATAAGGGAAAATCGTCAACTAGCCCTCCTGTTATTGGACAGACCTATACCATTCTCGCCACTTTTTTTTATCAATCTGTATCAAACTCACACCCTTGACGTGTCACATGTGTCTCTCTCCCCATTGCACCTCCTATCTGTTCATAAGAATATTATCACAAAATGCAGATTAAAATCATCGAATCATGTCAAAGAAACTCATGTTAGAGTACCCTTTTACTTTTGAAGTGGATAGATTTCTGTTTGACCTTGAAATTTTGCATGCATAGTAGAAATATCTGAATTCAGACTAGCTTTTGGATGTATTCCGGCCAAAACAGAAAATTAAAATGATTTTTTTCTCATTACATGTTCCACACTTATTCTGTTACCCTTCTTTTTAGTGCCATTTCTATGATCATGAAAATCAGTAAAGCAAGAATATTGAAAGAAAATTGTAGCATTCACAATGGTTATAGTGTTGTGATGTAGGGATTGTTGGCTAAGGTAAAGTTTCATGTCAATTACAAGGGTAAATCGCTTATTAAGCCACTTCAATAGGCGAATAGAACACTAACAACATTACATCTGAGATTTATATTTGCATGTCTTGAAGTTCCTCATATTCCATGTTACATAACTTCTTGAAACATTTTGCAGGTTTTGGCTAATAGTTTGAGATACTTTCGGTGGCGACCAACAACAAAAGACTCGAGCTTTTTAAGGATTTATCATTTCAGAAAACGCATAAAATGCTGAAGATGCAACCTGCTCTATTTCATGTGACATTGACATTAAAGTGTTGTATTTACATTTTAACTCCTTTCTAAGAGTTAGCATTGCGTGATGATTCTTGAATTTTTGCTCATGCTCAACATGTTATCGACCCCAACTTATTTTATTGTTGTACTATATTAGAAACATTCATAGCTTTGAACAAAGACCGCCGCAACTGAAACGGAAAACCTTACGCTCCATAGCGAAGCGCAGATTGAAAACCTAGTTACTCAAAATCCAAAGAAAAAACATTAATCGATTGATAGTCTTGAAAACAAGGCAATGCATAGTCAGACAGTCAAATTATAATTACTCTCACTCTCTCTCTGTTAACCATCACTTTCGTCTCTCTCTCTCTCTCTTGAATCTAATTTGACAGGTATCATGATTACTATTATTATTATTATTAGCATGCTATGAACAACAAGAAGTCTACTTTCGTCTTCCTTTTTGCCGCTGGACCATCATCTTCTTTTTTCATTTCATTTCTATTCAGGTTGGGTTTTTCCCACTTTCTTTCTTGGATCTATTTGGTTTATTATAATCTAAGCTTTCTGCTAGTTATGTTTTATTAAATGCTATTCATAACTGCATTTTTCTGTCACTTTTTTTGCTTGTGGTCCTTCCCAATTTTTCATTTTCCAAGATTTATATATTTGACCCTTTTTTTGGTATTGGTTTGTTGAGTTTAAGATCTAATTAGTTTATCTTGGATTAATCATGGGTTTTTTTTTTATTTTATGAAAAGTTTAAACCTGTGATTAACAAGCTTCAGTATTGGTTTTTATTGCCTTCTGTTCAAGTCTTTTGATTCTTTTTATCTTTATTTTTAACCCTCTTTAGCTTTTCAAATAATATCCTTATTTACCTTAATTTGTTTATGAATTTTGATGTTTAACAGATGTTAAAAACTGGATGGACCCCTTGAATAGTATGACAATCTATTATTAGTATAGAGTGAGTATATGTTAGGAGATGGCGTCAAAAACCCGAGTGGTGGTGACAAAGAATGTTCTTGGAGATGATATAGAAGCTAAACTAGCTTCGAAACTATCCGAAGCTGCTAAAGTTGTCGAGACTGAAACCCCTTCTGATGTTTTTGTGGATCTTGAAAAGAAAGTTTTTGAGAAAACGAGTGTGAAGAATAGTTCGGTTTCGGATAAAGTGAGTGATGGGAATAGCAGCTTTGGCAAGACGAGTGGTAGTGCGCGTATTGATTTTGTGGAGAGTGGGAAGAGTAGTATGTGCAGGGGAAGTACAAGCAGCAATGTGAGTGATGAGAGTAGTTGTAGTAGTTTCAGTAGCAGTATTAATAAACCTCATAAATCCAATGATATGAGGTGGGAAGCTATTCAAGTTGTGCGAGCGAGAGATGGGTCACTGGGGTTGACCCATTTCAGATTGTTGAAAAGATTAGGATGTGGTGATATTGGAAGTGTCTATTTGGCAGAGTTGAGTGGGACTAAAGCTTACTTCGCGATGAAAGTAATGGATAAAGCATCTTTAGCGAGCCGGAAGAAGCTTCTTAGAGCTCAAACAGAGAGAGAAATATTGCAATCGTTGGATCATCCGTTTCTTCCAACACTTTACACTCATTTCGAGACTGATAAGTTCTCGTGTTTGGTGATGGAGTTCTGTCCAGGAGGAGACTTGCACACTCTTAGGCAGAGACAGCCCGGGAAACACTTCACCGAGCAAGCTGTTAAGTAAGCATCTGTTTAATTCATGTCACTGCCTATAGGATTCGTCGTATTAGATGTTTCTTTTCACATGCATAAAAACGCTTTTAGTTTGTTGATATTTATCATAATGGACTTGAGATTGAATGAAGGATTGAATCTGTAGTGTTGTGAAGTTTTCTTCACATGAAGACCGAGGTTTAAGATTAAGAGATGTTTTATTTCCCCACAAATGTTGGGTGCTGCTGAAAAATTAACTTTGTCTGCGTGCTAGGCTGCTGGCATCGATATTATATGTACTTGCTTTATTAAAAACTTACTATATATTAGGTAAAACTTTATTGAGCATGCAAGGGCTAAAAAAGGGAAACTGGTAAGAATATCATGTTCTGTATATCTGGTAGGTTGTGTTACTTTTGGGCTTGTGTTTTGTATACGCGATCTATTTTTCTTCTTATAACTGGCATGTGCATTGTCCTTTTCTTTACAAATTGTCTAAACTCCCTTTTGTCAGTTTTTTGATGCACTTTTTCTTTTCGTAGAATCAGAACAACGGACCATTCTTCATTGGTCGTTTGTTGTAAGATTGTAACCAAACTTGAGTTTGAATCCATACTCTTTAAATGTATTATGTTGCTTCTCTATAGGAAGCAGCCCATGCGAATTATTGTTAGAAACATGGCCAATATATGCAATCTTAAGGCTTAATTCGCAATTGCTAGAGGTTGAGTCTTTGTTAACTTTTAAATCCGATTTTGTAGAATTTGTATGTCATTCTGGTATTGATTTTTATGGCGTGTCATGTAAGTTGCATATTGCGCGAGTTTTATTTACGGTTGATTAGTTTTCAGTTTCGGTTACATGTTTTTTATTTGTATATAAGGCTTTGCATCATGGAACATAACACATGAAGCATTCTTGATGTCTTATATTGTGTGCAGATTTTATGTAGCAGAGGTGCTATTAGCGATGGAATATCTCCACATGCTTGGGATTGTTTATCGTGACCTTAAACCAGAAAATGTTCTGGTAAGGGAAGATGGACATATAATGCTCTCAGATTTTGATCTTTCCCTTCGTTGCAGTGTTAGCCCAACTTTGGTGAAGTCTTCATCTATGGATTCTGAGCCCCTCCGCAAAAATACAGCCTTCTGTGTCCAACCAGCTTGCATTGAGCCCTCCTGCATTCAGCCTTCATGTGTAGTTCCAACATCTTGCTTCTCTCCTCGTTTTTTTTCAAGCAAATCCAGGAAAGAAAGGAAAAGCAAAACCGCTAAAGACATTGCGAACCAAGTGAGCCCATTACCTGAGCTTATGGCTGAACCCACCAGTGCCAGATCTATGTCATTTGTGGGAACCCATGAGTACTTGGCCCCTGAAATCATTAAAGGTGAAGGTCATGGAAGTGCCGTAGATTGGTGGACTTTTGGAATATTCCTATATGAGTTATTGTTTGGTAGAACTCCATTCAAAGGGTCAGGCAACCGAGCCACTTTATTTAATGTTGTGGGTCAGCCTCTTAGGTTTCCAGAATCACCAGCAGTGAGCTTTTCAGCACGGGATCTCATCAGGGGGTTGCTTGTGAAAGAACCTCAGCACAGATTGGCATATAAAAGAGGAGCCACCGAGATTAAGCAACACCCTTTCTTTGAAGGTGTTAATTGGGCATTAATCCGTTGTGCTACACCACCAGATGTCCCTAAGCCCGTTGAGTTTGAAAGATTTTGTGCTCCTGTTGCATCTACAAGTGAAAAGGCTAATATACCCCCTGTGGCTGCTCCAAACCAAAAAGGTTCAGACAATTACTTGGAGTTTGATTTCTTCTAGTGATTGAACTAAAATACCTATAAATTTGTGGTTTGTTTCTAAGGTGTATCAGTTAGGGAGGATGGTTGTATTTTTCTTTGATTAATTACATGACACTTGAGAGTGGTAATTGTTTGATATATTGCATTTGCATCGTGTCATTTGTCAATTTTATAGAAGATGGTGATCCGTTATGAACATATAACATCAACTACAACTTTGTTTATTGTTTATGAACATAACATTTGTAAAATGTTTCCAGGCAACAAATAGGGTCACATTTTGAGTTTACAAAGTAATAAATGTATAGCAAAAAACCTACAGATACAGATTTTAGAGCTTGAAGCAGCTGCAATTAACAAAGCCAATGGTTTGGTTCTGCTGAACCCGCATAGTTTTCTGAGTATCAACGTTAATGTCACGCTGAGATGGAGCAGTTGAGGATGGAGAGGGTGGCTCGGAAGTCAACTGGTCTTGCAATGACACTTCTTTTCCTTCACATATGACTTTAACTTCACAAAACTGTGGAGCGTTGTGTACTATTTGATCGATAGCCCCTCCTCCACTGCCTCTCTTGTTGTTACTCTTCAGTTTCCTGTCATTAAAGGCAGCAGGATTACATAGAGAATTTTGTAGGAGTGAAATCAAAGCATGAAATAGGCAGAGGTGTAGGCACCTTACGGACGATTTTGTAGCACCCAACACCAGTTTTCTTATATTAAGAATTGGAATGAGGTCGAGAATGGCTTTTGCTTCCATGTCACTCTCAATAAGCACGGTTTCAACTTGAACCTATAACACCATGAATTCTAATAGTTAATATTGGTAACGAAGAGAATATTGTCAACAAAGAATCGATGTTGATCTAGATAGAGATGTGGAATGTACCTTTGAGGAAGAGCACAGAGAGAGAAACTTTTGGAGGTATTGGCTTCTCTTGCTTCTTTCTTGAATCAGGTAGCTTTCCTTCAGTTCCGGGTTTGCTTGAGTTATTGGTAGCCTTCCCACTGTACATTCGTAACATTGGTCACGCATAAAATAGTGGTATACAACATCGGACACATAAACTTCATTGTTTCAAGTTGACAGGACCTTTGCCTTTGAAACTGAAACAGTAAACCTTGCAAGTGACTAACGCCACATTTCTTAGGATCTTAAAGTTCTTGAAGCTTAAAACCCGAACCTTAATTGACATAAACACAAATATATATTGAGTAATTGAATGGTTTTTACCATAACGTTTAAGTATTGTTCATCAAATTATCATAACGGAATGATTAGGAATTAAGGCATGTTATTAGTCATCCTCCGAAATTTCGAAATTTTATATTATTTGTATTTGTAAGACAGCTGGGTATAGGGCGCCATTGGCGTGCCATTCGTCAATTTTTGGTACCAGTGGCGCCGCCATTTGCACAATACCACACCGCGAGATGGTGCCATTCGTCCCTTAGCCAGCGGAATGGCTAAATGTCATTGGGTTTTTTGTTTTTTTTTTAATTGTGAATGAGTGGGGTATTTTTTGTTGGGTTTTTGAGAGACCCATAGATACGAATAATTTGTTGTTGATATTATATTTATAATCAAAGCTCATTTGATACGACGTCGTATCAAAATGGGCTGGTAGTTGGGCTCCCAACTTGGGCCGGCCCATTTGGCTTTTTTTAGGCAATGTAAAAAAAAACCGCTCGCACAAAATAGAAAAAAATATTACAAAAGTATTGACTTATTCAGATAAAAAAATACCCGCGACATGAGACCCAACACATAAGCCCATATAAAAAAACATCAAATATTAAACTGAGAATTGAAAAAAAATAAACCCGTACAAATAAAAAAAAAAAAAATATTTAACACAAATGAATGAGGGATACCCAAAACACATATGCTTATTTAAAAAAACAAAATATTAAACTTGAGACGAAAAAATAAAACCTGTCCAAATAAAAATAAAATAAAAATTTTAAATTTCAATATTTCATTTATTTCTAACGTCCATTGCATAATACAAAACAACATGCGTGAATGTTTTATTCTATTCCAGCATGACAACCAAATAGCTCTATTACATTCCTTTTATCGGTCAATTACGTCTGATCAAACCAACCCTATCTCTTAAACCGCACCATTCATGTCCATTATATATATACACATTTATCATTACACATAATGCCAAAAACGGTAACGGGCCACTGTTCATCGATGAACAGTGTAGCCCACATCGGCTAGCCCCGATGGTTACTGTTCATCGGCCCAAAATTTTTTATGCCGGTGGTTACTGTTCATCGGCCGGAAAAAAAAAACTTTATACTCTCCCCTTCTTTCGTCAAAAAAAAAAAAAAAAAATTACGTTTGCGACTTTCTATCGGCCTGGGCAAAAAAAATATATATATCCCCTTTCTTGAATTTTTTTTTTTGTCATTTAATATGAGAAAAAAACAAACTATTAAACATGAGACCGAAAAAATTAACCCGGACAAAAAAAATGCCCCGTAATAACGCGCGAAAAATTAACGCCCGCAGCAACGCGCGGGTAATCTTGCTTGTTATACTTATAATCAAAGCTCATTTGATACGACGTCGTATCAAAATGGGCTGGTAGTTGGGCTCCCAACTTGGGCCGGCCTATTTGGTTTTTTTTAAGCAATGTAAAAAAAAAAAACCGCTCGGCACAAAATAGAAAAAAAATATTACAAAAGTATTGACTTATTCAGATAAAAAAATAACCGCGACATGAGACCCAACACATAAGCCCATATAAAAAAACAAACTATTAAACATGAGACTGAAAAAATAAACCCGTACAAATAAAAAATAAAATAAAAAAATAAATTTTAACACAAAAGACATGAGACCCAACACATAAGCCCATATAAAAAAACAAACTATTAAACATGAGACCGAAAAAATAAACCCGTACAAATAAAAAATAAAAATAAAATTTTAACACAAAAATAAACCCGCAATTCAGATAAAAAAATACTCGCGACATGAGGCCCAACACATAAGCCCATATAAAAAAAACTATTAAACATGAGACCGAAAAAATAAACCCGTACAAATAAAAAATAGTACGACTTTTTTATATAATAAACTTTATTTATCAAATATATAACATATATCTACCTATTCACTCAGATAAAAAATACCCGCGTAAAGATCTTCGCATTGCGAACGAAACGAGCCCAATATTGCAATGCTTCTGATATACGCACGATTTTATAAAAAAATGTTGAAGTTAAATATATATAGAAAAAAAATTACAAAACGTACCCTCGGCTTTTAACTATTTACGTTTTTTTTAATTATAACACATATCTATCGAGTCATTCCGACCAAAAAAATACTCACGGAAAGATCTTCGAATTGCGAACAAAACGAGCCCAATATTGCAAAAGAAAAATTCAAATTATTAAACATGACACCGAAAAAATAAACCCGCGCAAAATTAAAAAATAAAAAATAAAAATTAATGGCCCGCAACAACACGCGAAAACTTTACTTATCAAATATATAACATATATCTACCTATTCATTCAGATAAAAAATACCCGCGTAAAGATCTTCGCATTGCGAACAAAACGAGTCCAATATTGCAATGCTTCTGATATACGCACGATTTTATAAAAAATGTTGAAGTTTAATATAAATAGAAAAAAATAATTACAAAACGTACCCCCGGCTTCTAACTATTTACGTTTTTTTATATATAACACATATCTATCGAGTCATTCCCACCAAAAAAATACCCACGGAAAGATCTTTGAATTGCGAACAAAACGAGCTCAATATTGCAAAAAAAATCAAGTTATTAAACATGAGACCGAAAAAATAAACCCGCGCAAAATTAAAAAATAAAAAATAAAAATAAAAATTAATGGCCCGCAACAATACGCGAAAAATTAACGCCCCGCAGCAACGCTCGATTAGATTATTTTACCCTTTCCTGCCTTTCTGTAATTACAATTGTAATTAAAAATCAAATATTATTCTTATGTTTCATATATAACTTTATCTTCATTCCATATTTATCATTGTAGGGCTATGTAACAACCATATGAACCATTGTGTTGCCTAATATTGGGTTGAGGACTTGAGGCACATATTTAGCCAAATTACACTTATTGCAACCAGCCTTTTTTTATATACCTACTTTGCCATCATATTATGCAATGTGTTTCTAAAAACCTTGTGTAAAACTATGTGATTTATGAACGGCCAATATATCCTCATGTAAACTAGTTAGGGTTTTAGATTGCTGTTAAAAAGGAAGTTTGGGTTTTAGATATGTACGTATATATTGATTGGCATGATATTGATACTTGATCGATATTACTTAGGATACCTGGAGTAGAGTTATAAAAATATGGTAAGGTTAGGTCTTTTGTACATGACGTGTTTGGGATTCGGAAGAGAGTTTAGAGATTAGGGAATAGTTAGAAATTCAACAGTTAAAATTAGGTTTAATGATGCGAAATAGGTTGATTACTTAACTTTGTCATATGTGCAATCCAGTGGCACACTACATATGCATGTTAGATGATGAAAATCCCGTATGATGATTTGTATTATTCATCACAATATATAGAGATTACAAGAGAGAAACCCTAGTGGACCAAAAGCACACAAACCGAGCTTGGGCCAATTACTTTGACTAACATAAATAACTTTGACTAACAATTTTGACTAACATAATTACTTTGACTAACATTTATTCTCTAATACTCCCCCGCAATCCGAGCGGCGAAATCGCGAAAGTTCGGATTGGATGAGAAAGCTAAATAAACATTAAACAATAAATATATTTTTTTTGTTGATGAAGATCTTCGACATCAAGCGGAGACAAATCTTCATCGGCAGCGGCAAAAGCAGAAAGCAACACAAATTACGGGATAAACCAAAGTATCCCGGACCAGGATAAACCAAAGTATCCTATATGAGAATAAACCAAAGTATTCTCTTAAAACAAATTACGGGATAAACCAAAGTATCCTTATAACGGAGAATAATTCAAAGTATTCTCACCAACACAAATTACGGGATAATTCAAAGTATCCCTAGAACGGAGAATAATTCAAAGTTTTATCTCAAAAAAAAGAAAAAAAAAGTATTTGATAATCGAGATGGATAGGGTTTGACGGGGAGGCATAAAAGAGGCGGCTCAACATAGCCACCTTGGTCTGAGGATCAGACGCGCTCTAATACCATGTTAGATGATGAAAACCCCGTATGATGATTTGTATTATTCATCACAATATATAAAGATTACAAAAAAGAAACCCCAGTGGACCAAAAGCCCACAAACCAAGCTTGGACCAATTACTTTGACTAACATAAATAACTTTGATTAACAATTTTGACTAACATAATTACTTTGACTAACATTTATTCTCTAATAATGCATAGAGAAAAAAATAGCTAATTTCAATCAATTATAGCTTTCAAACTTTACTAAAAACAATAAAATTAAAATGTGAAGTATATGTTAATTCTTCTTGTCCTATTAAACACAAATACAATCCTCGTGACTAGCTAAAACAAAAGAATCAAACGTGTATTCATTTCACACCAAGTTAGACATTTGACTGTGGGTATTAGTTTTTGCGTACGTATGCAACGATTAGATGACAAAACGTCATAATCTCATATTATATCAATGAGTATATCATGGAGTATCATTCAAGCAGCCATTTTAGAGAATAATAATAAAATA
>BQNB010017018.1:2942-70650 GCA_026074375.1 Tanacetum coccineum | reverse complement strand
TGAGCTTATAGAAATAACTTATTACAATAGCTTATGGCTTATAGCTTATTAGGTTCACGAAAAGAGCTTTTAGGGTTTTAAGGGCGTGTTTGGTTTAGGAAAACCAAGCGTGTTGCTTAGGGTTCAAAGCTTAAACATATAGATCAATCCAAGCTTACACATGATCTAAAACACATTAGGAGTTTATTGAACAAGTTATAGGACTTACTAGGGCTTATTAGGGTTTGAATGACTTGGAATGGGTCGTGTAACCTTGGAGATGAATCAAGGATCCTTTGATCTTATACCTTGGCTTCTCTAGTGGCTTAAACTTCTTCTCTTTCTCTTCTTTGGCTCAAAATAGGTCAAGAGCAAGTGAGTGTGTTTGATAAAATTGTATGTTTGTGAAAGTGTATGTGTTTCGTGTATTTATATGCCAAAGGAGGAGTAGTGGCCAAGTTGTGTGGAGTGGTGGCCAAGTTTTGCATTCTTATCAATGTGTAGATGACTAATGGGAGCTAGGGCTAGCTTAGAGAGGTGTATAGTGGTAGAGGGGGTTCGGTTTACTAAGGAGGTGACGAGGGGTTGAGGTGGCAGCATGGTGGTGGAAAGGTGGTGACAAGGTGCTTTACTTGGAGTGCAAGGTGTTTACTTGGAGCTTAAGGGTGCAAGGTGGTGACAAGGAGGTGAAAGGAAGCTAGCAAGGTGCTAGGCAAGGTGGTGTGTCATGGTGGAGGGTGGTTGCTTGGTTAGGGTTTAGCTTAGAACTAGTTTAAGGTGTAACGGGTTCATTAGGGTTTCGGGTTAGGGTTTTGGATTTAGGACGAGCTAGGGTTTAAGTTAGGGAGGGAAAAAGTGTTTAAACATTATGCATTGAGTACTTGTAAGTTGTGCTAGAAAGGTGGTACGAAATCCCTTAAGAAATTGGAGGGAAAATGGTAAATTCGAATGCTATGCATAATCGGATTGTAGATAAAGCTTTAGAGAGTTGTAATAGGGTTTTGGAGGGAAACATAGTTTGAATTTTATGCATTGTAACCTTGTACATATGCCTTGAAAGCTTGTATATTTGTTTTGTATAAAAACATTACATGTAATCGGGGTTTTGATATAAACGTTAACGTATAAATCCGTTTTATAGTAAACGTATGGATGGTACGTTAAATAGATAACGTATGGTAAAAATAGAGTTTAAAACATATTGCTTGACATATTATGACGTTTATTTGATATAAACGTTTATGAAATTGACATTGGTAGGTTGCGTGAGCAAGTTTACTTTTGTAATGTAAGTTACGTTACATTATGGATGGAATAAAGCAAAAATCTTTCCATGAAAATGGTTGCATCTAATTTAATAGATGAAAATTACATTGAGGAAAATTGCATCTAATTTAAAAGATGGATAATTATATAGATGAAAATTGTGGGTTGTTATAGTCTCCAAACCTTAAAGAAATCTCGTCCTGAGATTTAGTTGGATGTTGGAGTGGTATTTGGAAATAGATGTGGATACTTGGCACAAATTTGATCTTCGCGTTCCCACGTAAATTCTGGTCCTCTTTTAGAGTTCCATTGGTATGTGCTTAATTACACATACCATTTTCTATTAGAACCAGACTTAAATGACCAAAACGTACCAAAAATACATTGTATTTGTATGTTTTCACTTATATTGTGCAGGAAACGGATATCCGACAAAAGGACAAAAAATCAAGCCAAAACGGACAAAATCGAGCACGGAATGGAAAAGCATGAAAAAGTCAAAGTGAACCAAAAAGTCAACCTTGACAAAGTCAAAGTCAAGCCGAAGCCGAAACCGAAGAAAACTTATCGGCCAACCCGTACCCGAGTTATTGGGCCGGGTCAGCCCAATATACTTGATACTTAAATCAAAAAGCCTAAAAATTCAATTTATAAGTCCAAGCCCCTTTATATATTACACGGCCCAAATTCAAAAAACACTAGCCCAAGTTAACAGCCCAACTTATAAACCATAACGGCTGTTAGTCTTTTGTTAGCCCACAAGGACCATTCATGCAAAATAAACATATACCTTGAGGGACCTATCCTACAAATTCTCAAAATACTTTGCACCACAAAGGATTTTCATTGCAATTATATTATACACATTGAGGGATTGAAATTGCCAATCCACCAAACCCATACCCTGCCCCTTTTATATCTTTTTTTCCCGCTATTGCACTATTTACCATCCCCTTCTAACCCACGTGCACTGTAGCACCCTGCTACTAACAGCCAAAATCTTCACCCTTTGACAAAAATAGCTTAACCCCACATACCACAAACCCCCCAAAAACATGTTGGCAATCCTAGGCATTCTAATTGGACAAGGAAGAAGACAAAGGATAGACGGTTTGGATTAATTGAAGGGCTAGGATCATGCTTTAAATCCTCTCACAAAAAACACAACAAGCACACAAAGTTTGAAGACCACACAGCATAAAAAAGAGAGAAGACAGAGAAAAAGAAGAGCTATCTAGGAGTAGTGTAGTTTAGGTTTAATTTTATGTCTTAAAATTTTTGTTTTAAATCTGTCTTTTACATATTAAGCTTTTGTAATCTTTTTAAGTTATATAAAATCTCAGTTTAAGCTTCTTTATGCAAATTTGTCATTTTCTTTTTAAAAACCGCTTAATTGGTTCCAGCTTATTTCATTGCTTAAAATCTGTTGCATTTAGCCTTTTTATGATTATTGTACTTGATTATTATCTTGTTTTGATAAGTTCTTGCTTAATTCAGTGTTTATAAGTTTTAAAATGACAAAATGCATCTTTAAGGGGTGTTTGGGTTAAGACCCAAAATGGGTCAAAATAGGTGTAATCTTTTTCTTAGTCATTAAATCAGTTTTTATAAGCTCATATAAAGTCTTACATTTAGTTTTGAAAAGTTTAGAGTTGGTTCTGCTAAGTTTTGAGCTTGTGTTCAAGTCTGCAAGTTCAGAAAATTTTCAAGCAGCTCGTGGGGTCAAATTTCCTTATAAAAGTAATCGAGTTGTTTCTTTTTGTGTTAAATGTATGTCAAATGCATTGTTATCATCTGTCTTAAGTAGATAAACATAGGAAATTCTTTTTAGTAGTTTTGAATGAAATTAGTTAAGTGATGGCTTAAACTTAAGAGTCATAATGTAGCAGGTTATTTGAGGTTAAAATCTAGTTTAAATTTTGATAAAGTGTTAATTATGTTAAGCTTGTTACAGTCTGAGTTTGATTTGGCTCAAGTATGTTAAAACCAGTTTTTGAGTCTAAGGCCTAGACTGCTAGTAGCCATTTTAAGTCATTCTTATCAAAAAGCCAAAAGTCTTAGCTTAAGTCTGTCTCTTTTTGAGTCTTTTTTTTTCTAGCTTATAGTCTTAGTCAATTTTCTTTAGTTTAGCTTATTAGAGTCTATTAAGTTAAGTTCTCAATCTGTTTTCATATTTTTAGCCTTTATATTGTGCTTATAAGTCCTTAATTTTAGCTTAAAAAGTAATCTAATAGTCTTCATATGCCTTTCTTAAGTCTGCTATCTCATAGCTTATCTAGTGTTTTTTTTCAGCTAAATCTTTCTACCTATTTCCTGTTCACTAATGCTTATTAAGACTAAGTAGTCATAGGTTTTAGCTTATTAAATTGTCCTCTTGCTCATTTAGTTAGAAAAGTTCAACAAGCTTAAGCCTTTTGCCATAGAGCCTAATAAGCAAATATGTCATCTTTTCTTGCTTATTTCTGGCTTATTTGTTAGATTTAGTGTAAGTGTTTTTGCAAAAAGTTCTTATTTTCAGTTGTGCTATAAGTTTTTAAAAAGAAAAATAAAAAAAAATGTTTTCAGAAAAAGGAGAGGCACAGGGGTTGAACCTCACACACGCACACACAAACCAACTGCCCTAGGGTCTTTTTCATTTCTAGTTTACCCAATTTAATATTTATCTCCTTTTGGCCCTTTTAGCTTATCAGAACTTAATAGCTTATTAACAGCTTATTGAGATAAGCCGTTGACCCCTTTTTATTTTTCTTAGGATTTTAACTGTTTAATGCACTTTCCCTGAATTTTTTAGATTTTTATAAAATTGTTTAGTATTTTTAATCATTTTATTTTATTAAAACTATTTTTAATTCATAATAAATTAAATAAAAGTCAAAAAAATATAATTCTTTTTTTTCAAAATTTTCTTTTATCATTTAGGACTTAGGAAAATTAAATTTGCATTTGTAGGGTTAAATTTGCTCATTTTTATTTTTTAAAAAACGGGATCGTTTTCATGTTTTAACTTTAATCACCTTTATTTTTATGTTCCCGTAGACTTAGGATTTACTTTTATGCCTTATTTATGCTTCCCGTAGAATTTTAAGTCATCCATTGCCTTTTTTATGCTTTCCCATAGTTTAGGTTTAAATTCTCGTGCCTTTTTATGATTTTCCTGTAGATTTAAGTACTCCTTAGTTTAAATGTTCATAATTTCCCGTAGAATTTAGAAAACCCAATCAAATCTTTCTTGTATTCAAGCATCCAAAAGTCAAACAAAAAACGTAACCGTTAATTTCACGCCTCGTTGGGAGAACGACCCGGGTAACACTTGCCCGAAATCATTTATATCATACCCGTGAGTTTGTTGACCCTTTTTCCTAAAAGGTTGACTAGGTTGACTTGCGAGGATTTTATATTTTGATTAATATTATACTACTATTTGATATATAATTACCCCTAAAAAGGTAGTTGTCATTTTGGCGCCGTTGCCGGGGAGGTGTGTTGCGACAATATCATTACGGTTTGACGATTAGTGTCTTGAAGACCCTTCCTCGTGATGTTATCAATTTCGTTTGTGAATATTTTCTTCTTATTTTTATAAAAATATAAAAAATACAAAAATATTTTTCATTTCTTTTTAAAAAAAAACAAGAAAAATCAAAAATATAAAAACATTATCCTTAATTATCAATAAAAATCATCATCAATATAATGCTCTCGACTGAGGCATTATCATAATAAGTTCCCAAACCAAAGATTTAAAATTTGCCTTTGTGTCACTTGTGATATACGGCTCTCCTTTAAGAGATTAACAAACTCTAAGAGGGGTATAAGGAGGGTTGTTCCGAGGAACTACGACCCGAAAGGAAAAGGTTTTTAATAGCTTTGCGCTATCCTGCTCCTCCGCTCCTTTGTGCGTTTTTCTTTTAAAGAGCTACCGTGAAGCAAGTTGATTATCGGTTTAAGTTATTCGATCTCATTTTGTCCTTATTAAAATATGTTGTTTAAAAAAATCAAAAAACCAAAAATAATCTCCTTTAACCTCTTTGACATTTAATTCTTTTTTCTTACCCTTTTATTTGATTAATTCTCCATCATGTCTTCGTTTAACCATTATGGTTGTTCGTTTTGTGGGGGTCCTCATAATGGTGGAAATTGCCCTGGTTGTAGTGTGATAGAGTCAGGAAATGGGTTTGTCTATGACCAAAATCCCTATCCTTATCATGAGACGAATGGTTATTTCAACCAGCCTCCACAACACCAATACGAGACATACTCGTGTGAATTTTGTAGAGGAAACTCTCATCCGGGCTTCGATTGTCAAACAGGGAACACACCCGTCTTTGATCAGGGTCCCTGTTACAATCAAGACTTTGGTTTTAACCAACCTCCACATTATTCCCCGAGTCAGCCACAACAATATCCTTGTTGTAAGATCTGTGGGAACAATGCTTATTATGGTTACGATTGTCCACCTCAAGTTCTGTTTGTTTTTTATCAGGACCCGTGCTACAATCAAGAGTATGATGAGTTCCCACAAACTTTACCAAGTTTTCAACAATAAATTCTTTGTTGTGAAAATTGCGGGGGTTCTTACGCGACTTTTGAATGTCAACCGATGAATCAAAATTTTCATGATTCCGGTTTTGACCAATTTCAACCCCCGCAGTCTCCCGTCATTCATCAACCTCCTCAAGAAATGAGCATGGAAGCTTTGCAAGCCCGAGAAGACCTAATGAAATCGATAGAAAACTTTCTAAAGAAGTTTAATCGTATTTCTTTTTAGAAAATACCGAAGGTTTTAATGCAAGCTTGGGATAAATTTCTTGAAATTAAGCATGCTCAATCCGAGGACGTGCAAGAATTGCTCAACAAACTTGTTGATGATGTGCGAAACGTAAACGAGGAGTTGGCAAAATATACCAACACTCTAAGTTGGAATTTACCTAACTCATCTTACGATGATAACGATGACGAGGAAAGTTCAATCCCCTTGAAAGATATCATTATGTCCGGACTTCCTCCGTGTGTTGCAATCACACCCGATTCACCAAAAACAGACTACCTCATAATGGAGGATGAGCATCTTAGCACAATTCCAGAAACGGAATCGGACGAATTCATAAAGTCTAGTGTTGAGAACCTTGTCCAAAACACAAGTGAGTCTAAGGATTTCTCCGATATCAAAAGTGAGTGTGATATGCCCATTTATGATGATTTTACGACTTTCTCTAATCTTCTCTTTGATGCTAATGACGATTTCTTCTCTAGTGACGACGAGTCATTTTCTGATGAGGACGTTCCAAACAAAATTTATTCGAACCCTCTTTTCGATGAAGAAATCATTTCCATTAAGATGGATGCTTCGATCATTTCTATGATTGATTCTCTCGTCGAGCAGTTCTCCGGTGAACTCGCTCATAATGATTTAATTCCACCAGAAATTAATGAAGCCGACTTCGATCTTGAGGAAGACATTCATTTTATTGAGAGATTGTTGTATGATAATTCATTTCCCCGACCACCGGAAGCTTTTCAAGCTAATTCCAATACGATCATCGATTCTTTTCCCACATTCCCTATCCCCGTTGAGGATAGTAACTATCTTAGGGAAGAGATCGATATATTTTCTGGTCCGGATGACTCAATACCACCGGGTATTGAGAGTGATGATTTCGACTCCGAAGATGACGATAATTCTTCTTTCCTTCCCGAGTTTGAATCATTCCATGTTGATTATCCCGATTCGGGAGATTCAATCATTGATGTGGTGGAAGACATCCCCGTGGATGTGCCTAATATTTTGCCCACCCATCCCGCCCTTCATATGGATTTCAACTTCATTCCTTCTCTTAATGATCTTGGATCCGATCTTGATGTTTCTTCTCCTTTCGGAGATATTAACAAGATTTACGATCTGGGTATATGCATTGAAGTCAAATCCACGAAATTTCTTGCTCCTCTTTTCCCCGTGATTGATAATTTACTTCCATTTTCATCCAAAAACGAAGACAAAGTTTTCAATCACGGTATTCTTGCTTCAAAGGATAAATCTCCTCCTTCTTCATCACATCGGGTCTTTAAAGCTTCCAAGCCTTTTCATCATAAAAGCCCGATGATGATTCATGGAGACAGCACTCCTAATTTGGGTGTTCGTCATCCACATTTCTACCCCCCTTGAAAAGCTCAAGTATGAGGGGATTAGGTCAAGCTAAGTGACCTAAAACAAGCGCTTCGTGGGTGGCAACCCATGCTTATCCTAGTATTATCGTAGTAGTAGTAGTATGGTAGTTTAGTAGTAATGAATAAGTGTTTTGTTGTTGTGTGAGAGGCTCGCCTCTTCCATTATCCGTGTTTTATGTTTTGTGGTTTATTGTCCAGGATTTCCTGGATTTTTGACGCCTCTCGTGCTCTCGGTTTTTGTCCTTCGTTCACAAGAGCTTCACATCCTCAGCTTCATTTGGGAATCCGATATCCAAATCTTATCGACTAACGTTTTTCTTTAAGCATACGACCCTTCTTAAAACATTAAAGACAATGTTTAGTTCTAGTATGGGGGGATCTTCGATTTAATTGTGCCTGCAGTCGTTGTTTTCACGTAATCCTGTTTTTTCCACCAAAATACCAAAAAAAATTTAAAAAAATAAAAAAATTTCAAAAACAAAATAAGTGTTTTGTCACAATTTTGACTTTCCTGCTGGGTAGAATAAGAATAAATTTTGACTCGATCGAGCGTGTTGAGCTCTAGCTTGTTTCTTAACTTTTAGACTAAGCATTCGCGGATCTTTGCGAAGAACGAAAAATGATAGAGTTAAGTATGAGTTTGATGCTAAACAAGGATTAGTTGGAAATCTTAAGAGCTCATAAGTGTAGTTTGTGGCTTTTCTCTCCCATAAGCTCCTAACCGGACTAATAATACGTGCTATTTTTGAAAATTAAACTTAAATCAACAATTTTTGAAGTATAGTCGATATCAATAATTTTAGTTCAAATTTATACTTAAATTTTCTAAAAAGGAATTTTCTCTATATCGTGATATTATATGTTAAAAAAATGATGAATAAGGTAATAATATAAACTGTGGGCTGATAAAAGTTTGCTGCATCTTGCCGGCTCACAACCGATGTTACAGCCTTCTAAAGAAAGCCCATAGTAAGAATAATAATCCGAGACCGATAAAAGTTTGCTGCATCTTGGCGGCTCACAACCGATGTTGCAGCCTTCTAAAAGGTCGAGAATTTCCTTAAGAATGAATAATTGTATTAAGTGTAGTAAACGTGAATAAATATAGGGAAAATCTCTTTTTCTTAAATTTAAATATGCTTTTGAACTAAGACTATTTCGTTTTAAGTTGTGATTTTATGTATAAACGGGAAATCCAATGGTGTTGAAACCGAAGGTCCGTGAGTCCCGATACTAGTCTTTGTGAGGTGTCAAAAGCCTGGTCACTTAGCCGCAAGGTTGGGATGTGCCGAGACGAAAGTCACTACATGGGATGATCTCGCCTTCAAACTTATTACTTTTAGGTGGAACGTAAAGCATAGAAATTTTGCAAAACGTTGATCTATGGTTGAAATTCGAAATAAGCACATTCACCTAAGATATAATAATTGTCGGGAGCAAAAAGTTTACAAGTTACAAGTATGAGTAGTGTTAGCATCTTAACTTATATTTAACGGTGATTTCGTTTTAAGCTTGGTTTGGAATAAGTGAAAAGTCGGGAACGATGAATTTATCCTTTTAGGGGCATTTTAGGATTGAAATGTTTCTTGTTCTATGATCCCTAAAAGTTATAAAATAACGAAAGTCAAACATGTTAGTTAGTTGCTTAAAAAGAAAAGTACAAAAAATGAGAAAAAGAAAAAATACAAAAATATGTGTGGGAATAAGTGTAAATATTTAAAAATGGTAAAAACGGGGCTTTTCAAAGCTATTGATTCTTTAATTCCCCTTAATGAACACTTAGCCACTTTTCGAGGTAATTAGTTAAGAGGGATTGAGATTCTTGGTTTTCTTAAGTGTTTACTTATGGCATTGCGTGAGGACACGATAATAGTTTAGTATGGGGGATTTTGATATGTGTTTAAATACACATACCTTTGACCATTAAAAACAGATATAAATGACCAAAAACGTATCAAAAATACATTGTATTTGTATGTTTTGCATTTTTATTGTGCATGTAACGGATATCTAAGAAAATGACAAAAATGAAGCCAAAACGACAAAACCGAGCACGAGAACGGAAAGAGCGTGAAGCAAAAGTCAAAATCAAAGCCAAAAGTCAAAGTCAAAAAGTCAACCAAAGTCAACCCCAAAAAAAGTCAAAATCAAAGCCAAAAGACAAAGTAAAAAAGTCAACCAAAGTCAACCCTGACAAAGTCAAAGTCAAAGCTGAAGCCAAAAATGAAGAAATATTTAATGGGCCCACCCGTACCCATCTAATGGGCCGGGTCAGCCCATTAATGTATCATATGATGACTTAGAAGCTAAAAAGGTCCAAATCCATTTTATTTTATACATGGCCCAATTTGAAAGCCCAAAACCCTTTGAACACTTAACTGTGTTAAGCCCTGCTGTTAAGTCTGTTAGCACCACAAGGACTATCCATGCAATAACTCTATATAAACTCAAGGGCTGTTTTTGCCAAACCCCTTATAACTTTACACCACACAGGACGATCTATGCAAACACATATAACAAAATGGGGGGCCAAACTTGCCAAATCCCCAAACATTTACCCTGTTTCCCCCAAAACATATGAACCCTTTTTTTCTCGCCCATTTAACTATTCATCCATCACTATCGATTCACACCCCTGCATCAAGACAAAACAGTGTCACACTCCCTTAATCTATCCTTTCCTTTAACCCACTTCACAACAGTCTAAGTCCACCATGGCAATCCTACACACATTGATTTGACAAATTGAATCAAGGGCTCAGATTGCATACCTTAGAGGGCAAGAGGATTAAAGGGCTGTGATTGAGTTTTGATACTCCTCACACAACAAACACAACTATGCTTTGTAATCAGCCTATTTATAAAGGCTTATTTTTCAGTTGAAAAATCAACTAGGAGTAGAAGTAGCTTAGTATAGTTTATATTTTCCAGCTTATTTGTATTTTATTTTTATTAAAACCTTGTCATATATCATTAATCTATGAAAATTTCAGTTCTTAATTATTTCTTACCAATCTGTCTCCTTTAGCTTGTTACTGCTATTTCATCTTCATAAATTTTTTTTTATTAAATTTGGGCCATTTAATTTTTAGTTCTAATAGCTTATATGTGCTTATTTTTCCTTAATCTTGATCTGTTTTGAGTTTTCTTAAGAATTCCTAACCTGTTTAAGCTAAAAAATGAAATTTAGCCTCTTTAAGGGGTGTTTGGGTCAAGAGTCCAAAACGGGTCAAATTAGTCTTAATTTATTTTTGGGTCTCAAGTCAGTTTTTATAAGCTCAAATTGGTCCTCATTAGTGTCACACTCCGTAAATTCCCGGTTAGTATTCCGACCCACTCCGGTCATCTACTTTAAATTTTATTCGTTACGTTTAAATCTGACAGTTTACCGAGGAACTAAAGTGCGTAAAAACTGAGAAACGTCAGCGGACGCGTTCCGGCATCGGTTAAAAATTTATTTAGGCTTAATATGTGTTATTTTAGCTTTCCTGAGTGTTTCGTGATTTTTAATCACTTCCGATATTAATTTTAGGGCTTTATCTCTTAAATTACGTTTTTCGCGTTTTTGACCAAACGGAACCCCGAAAACTCAAAATCTTTTCGTGTAAACTCAAGTTATCGTATTTCTCGTGTCATACTACTAAAAATTTCGTTCACCTCTTTTCCCTAGCCAAATGTGGCGCCTAAACCACAACAACATGTATACTTGAACTCTAAATTAAAGATTTGGCATCTTATTTTGAAAGCCTCACCCATGTGTGCATGTTAGATGAGAAAATGACATCTTGTTGCCTAGTAAACTTGCATGCATGCCATATCTTACACATCACATGCATACTTATACCATTGACTTCATTTGACTTGGAAAATTCAAGGTATGAATATTATTGGAACCATGGACCAAAATTTTGAACCATCATGGTCCTTGTGCCTAGTTTCGGCCGAACCCAAGACCCAACACACCTTTGGTGTGTGTTGGTCACTTAAGCATTACTTGAACCCACAAAACCCTAGCATTTGGACTATAAATACATCACATTCTCATCATCTAGGGTTCATTTCATTTTCAAGTCTCCAACAAAAATCTTTTCTCTCCCTCCTCCTTGCTCCTAGCTCACGGCACACCCTCCACCACCATACCCAACCCATAACTTTTGATTTCTAGCTACATACCCAGAGTATAACGTACATTCCTATTATATCTAAGGTTAAGATCCAAGATGTTGGTTGGTTTATTTTTCAAAGATTTCACGAAATTAATAAAATTAGGGTTTTCAAGATTATATAGGGTTTTTTATAGATCAATAGTTTGTGGTAATAGATCCAGTGTTCTGCTACTTGCTCTCTGATTTGTAAGTTACATGATCCTTACATGGTTCCATCCTATTATTTTTATAGATCAAATGTTGTTTCATAAAGATCATGTGTTTGTATTAATTTGTACAAACAATAAGTTAATATTTTGTCATTTTTATAAAAAGAAAGTAAACATTGTTTACCACTTTATGGTTTATATTTTTTATATTATTATGTTCTTGGGAGATTGAGAGTTGATGAGAGTTGCAATCAATAGATATTAGGATGATTAAGGTTTAGTTTGTTGGTTGGGTTAATGGAGAATAAAAGTAGGGCAGATTAGGCACTAATATGGCGAGTTGGGTTTGATTTTTGTCATATTTCGGCAAAACAAACTTTGCTGTCCCGACTTAGTTTTGTGGTTTTGAGCGACTTAAAATGTTTTTTCATTTAGCTAAAAAGTAGTTTTCGAAGAGCCATTTCGAAAGATAAATTTTCATATACACACTTTAAAACGGACTTAAAAACGGCCAAGTTATGGCCAAAGAAACTTGAAACATTTATCGGCGAAAATGAAAATTTAATGACCATATCAGCAGCTAAAACGGGGCAGATTCGTGATCCCTTCGGGTCCGAATCAGCTTAAGTATAGAAACAAAAAAGTGTCCGAAATGAGATTTACTTTAATTTGGCAACCTTTAGCCTAAAAGTCAAAAAACGAGAGACATATTTACACAAACGAAAAATAGCTTTAAGAAACATTCTAATTCATGCTTGCTGAATATGGAATAATAAAAGGGGGGTTTCCGGCACTTCGGACTGATTTTGGATGTTTTTAAATGCAAGCGAACATATAAAATGCTAAGTAATTATTAGAACAAACAAACATGTCATTGAAATGTTATTGGAGATACGACCTTTAAAAAAAAGTAGGATTATTAAAAATGGTACGAATTGGACATTTAGGCGATTTAAACATAAGGATTAGGCGGTTTAGAAATTGTTTAAGCGATTTGCTAATATATGGAAACTTAAAAAAATAGGGAGCTATTAACATTTTGAAACTAAAAAGTTTCCTAAAAGGGAAAGTTTCTAAAAATAGTAACTTTTTGCAAGTGTCGAGATTTAACTAAGACATGGTAAAGTTTCAAATTCTTTTATTACTAAAACTCAAACACACTTGGATGCTCTAAATGATGAACATGGATGCTTTACTTGTTTCTTTGACGAATGCTAAGTCATAGCCATATTTACTCTAGTCAGCGGCTAGACCGTGTCCAAAATTTCATCACTTGTTGTGAGTAACGCTCATCCTTGCTAAGTTGTTCATAGCCCCACACTTTTACTGATTACAAATGCATTATACCATGGGTGAGAAACAATGTTTGCATTTAAAAAGGACACAAGTTCTTTACCAAATTATTACATGTTTATGTGTTGCCTAAGTTGCTTACAAACCTACACTGCCCAAAATTAAGTGAACTGATAGTACTCTCGACCGAGGACCGTTGATGGGAGCGCGAGTGAGTAAATAGAACTATGAACTATAAATTTATCCCTATCCGCTTTGGTTCCACTTAACGAAAACAAACAGGTATAATGACCAAGTCGATTGTGCATTAAGGTGGCTTTGGTTTGGACACCTCGTTAGGGCAGGAATACAATGCGACAGTGTAGCATGCCCTGTGGTTATCAGCTCGTGTCATGAGCTTAGTGCAACAGTAAATACTTTTTATGTGATGCTGTATCTGTTATAGTAGTCGCATACGTTTTGAAATCTTGTGGTCCACTCTTGTATTAACTTAAACCTATGAATTCACCAATATTATGTTTGACCTGTTTTTTAACATGTTATCTCAGGAGCTTAGCTTGGATCGATTCTTGATGCTATGTGGAGTCTATGTGCTATGTGACTTCGCCAATTTCAAGATTTATCTATTATTTACTCGTTGTCATTATCAAAACTTTGTTATGCTTCCGCTACTTTTAACTTAATTATTATGGGCTGTAAAACTTGAATTTATTTTACTTTATGCAACGAGTAAACTTTTTCAAACGTCCATGATTAGTGGTCGTTCTTTATTGCTTTGTGATCGGATTGTTATGACGTCACGCCCTCGGACACGTATTCCGTCTAGGCCCCGTTTGGGGGTGTGACAGATTGGTAATCAGAGCCAAGGTTATAGAGAACCAGGTAGTATACTAGGTCTGGTCTATAACCAGTATGTGATCCTATGTGCCTCTATTTGTGCTTACTTGTTGTCTATGATTGTTGCATACATATATATGAGATTACTATAATATACTAAAGAGTATTACATAATGCCATATTTACCTTGCATTCATTTTAGCATTTCCTATTATGCCTTCGCATGGTTTCATATAAAGAGATTTATATTACTTGTTTGCTGGCAGATTATGGCAGCTTCTCAATCATTATTATCTTCTGATTCTTCGAATGAAGTGTGGATCACCGCCCTCACGGTTATTCTTTTTGTGAATATCCCTACTGTTATTTCCTTCTACCTTCCTGTGGTTGCTCTAGAGACTTCTACTATTGCTCCTGTTATTTCATCTGCCGCTCCTGTAGTTGAGACGACTCTTGTTGCTTCACCCACTGGATTGTGTGGATTGGTTCCTTATTCGGGTTTTTATTCTGATTCACCAGATGAGATGTCTTCACCAGAGCACATTTCCCCGCTACCAGCTATTTCACCATTCTTATGCACCGATTCTTTTGAGGCTCCTGATTCTTTTGATGGACCACTGTCGCAGGACCCTTATGTTGCTACCGTTGCTCGTTGGAGGAGCAGGGTAACAACACGTTCATCATCAACATCTAAGTTTCCTATTGCTCTTGTTACTGCCCCGCCTGGGATTCGTCGACGGTCAGCGATTCTTATCCGACCCGGGGAGGCTATTCCTTTTGGTCGACCTTACCGTACCTATCTTAATGGGCCGTGTAACTTGTTGACTGCGAGGAAGAGAGTTGGACCTTTACCAGCTCACAGATTAGCATGTAGGCATGCATCACCTTGTTCTTCAGACCACCGCTCATCTTCTTCCAGTTCTTCTTCGGATTCTTTGCTAGTTCATTCTTCAGGTTTGGATGCATCAGATCAGGCTCATTCTAGATCTTCGACTAGAGATGTACCACCTAGATTATGTTAGCCTCCGAGGAGAGCACCATGACACAGTGAGGCATTTCATCATTGGTGTGCTGCTCCATTATCTACTTTGTATCCACTGACTACATTAGAGTCATCTTCAGGAGATTCACCAGAGAGACCATTGCATTCATCTTCACATTCTGCTGGACCATCTCGCAAGAGATGTAGATCCCCAGTTGATTATGTACCATCATCTACGCCAGTTATGGGATCATTAGCTCCTACCCGTGCTGATCTCTTACCACCTCGTAAGAGGTTCAGAGATTCATATTCGTCTGAGGCTAGCATAGAGGAGGATACCGAGATTGATCCTATAGAGACTGAGGTTGATATGGAGTTGGGTATTGGTAATGGGGATGATGTTAGAGATCATGTTGAGATTGACCCAAGGGATGTTAGTGATGACACCGAGGAGTATGAGGCTGACACCAGTGCTGGAGACACGGTTGAGGTAGGTATCGACCCGATGTCCGCACCGATAGTTGAGGAGGAGATTGTAGAGCCAGCTAGAGAGGATTCTTCTGATTTGTCTGGCACTAGGGATGGCATTGTTAGGTCATTCGAGGATATGCCGATTGACTTGGATGATGTTGTGCGTGACTTTTACCATCACATGTCTGAGGTTCGTATTGATAGGATTGTCGGGATTGAGACTGCTCAGAGACGGTTGGAGGCTGATCAGTTGATAGCTAGGGGACAGAGAGTTAGTATGATCGAGAGGATTGACAGCTTGAGGTTGGAGAACCTCAAGGTTCGTGCTATGTTGGATATCGAGAGGGATCGTGTGAACAGTCTTCGTCTTCACATGTCTCTTTCACAAGAGGAGTTACGTCAGGTTCGTAGTGATCGTAAATGATCACTTCGGGGTAGATTAGGAGGTTCGGAGTCATCATGTTGAGAGACGTTTTCACAAGTCTCTTGCATAGGAAGAGTTTCGCCCTTAGACTAGTTAGATAGTACCATGATTCATGTAGACCCTAGGATTGATGGTTAGGTCTAGTGTTAGCAGTAGAAATAATTGTTTGGGATCATTTCCTATTTTTGGATATTCTTTGTAACCGAAATTATGCTTTTTATTCATGAAATGAAAAGCTTTGTTTTTAACTCTCTCACTCTTATTTATTATATTGTTATTTATCTCGTTCTGGCAATAGTGTGTATTTATATTTTATTTCATTAGCATGTATTAAATTATTGTTATCTAATATTAAGTGTATTCGATTTCAATTTCTGACAATGGGTCTGTGTCTTGTTGTGAGAACAATGACTATCACTCGCCTTCCTGTTATGACCATGAAGCAATCGAAGAAACGTTAACAGACGATGTGGAAGAAGCGTTTGGTCTGCTCATGAGGTGGACCACGTGCCAAGCCAATGCTCTCGAGACTGAAAACCAAAGCCAAAATGGCATTGATGGCGACAATGGAAATGGTGGAAATAGAAATGGTAGAAATGGAAATGGTAGAAATAAGAATCCAGATGAGAATGTTAGAGGTGATAGACCTGTTGCTAGAGAATGCACCTACCAGGACTTCATGAAGTGTCAACCACTCAACTTTAAGGGAACGGAAGGAGTTGTAGGATTGATAAGATGGTTTGAGAAAATGGAAACATTGTTCCATATCAGCAACTGCACAGAGAAGTCCCAAGTTAATTATGCTACTTGCACTGTTGGAAGGTGTACTAACTTGGTGGAACTCACATAAGAGGACTATTAGGACTGAGGCTGCATTTGCCATGTCATGGAGAGAGCTTATAAAGCTAATGACTGAAGTGTACAACCCAAGGAATAAGATTCAGAAAATGGAAACTGAACTGTGGAACTTAACCGTGAAGAACAATGATTTGACAGCTTATACTCAGAGATTTCAAGTACTTACCAAGATGTGTACCAAAATGGTCCTCGAGGAGGAAGATCGGGTGGAGAAATTCATTGGAGGTCTTCCTGATAATATCCAAGGGAATGTAATTGCTGCAGAACCTACGAGACTACAAGATGCTGTTCGAATTGCCAACAATTTGATGGATCAAAAGTTGAAGGGCTATATTGTAAGAAATGCAGAGAACAAGAGGAGATTAAACAACAACTATTGAAACAACCATGGGTAACAACCACCCCACAAATGACATAATACTAGAGGTCAGAATGTTGCTAGAGCCTATATGGCTGGTAACAATGAGAAGAATGGCTATGAAGGAACACGTCCTTTCTGCAATAAGTGTAAGCTACACCACGAGGGACAGTGTACTATAAAGTGTAACAACTGTAAGAAAGTTGGGCACATGACAAGAGATTGCAGGGCTGTAATTGCCACATCTACTCAAGGAACTCAGGGCCGATTCAGAGGGTTATTATGTTTTGAGTGTGGAGCACAAGGACATTACCGGAAGGATTGTCCCAAAGTCAAGAACCAAAATCATGGGAACAAAGCAAGAATTCCTGATGCAAGAGGCAAAGCATATGTCCTAGGAGGAGGTGACGTAAACCCGGGTTCCAACACTGTCACGGGTACATTCCTTCTCAACGATCATCATGCTTATATGATATTTGATTCGGGTGCCGATAAAAGTTTCGTATCAAATACTTTTAGTGCATTTCTAGATATCATTCCATCTGCCTTAGACGTTAGCTACGCTGTTGAGCTAGCTAACGGAAGAACTTCAGAAACCAACACTGTGCCTAGAGGTTGTACATTAGGATTGATAGGACATCCATTTAATATCGACCTGATGCCTATAGATTTGGGTAGTTTTGACGTTATCATCGGCATGGATTGGTTAGCACAGAATCATGCAGTGGTTGTCTATGACGAGAAGATAGTGCGTATTCCTTACGGAAACGAAATTCTGATCGTTCAAGGAGACAAAAGTGACAAGGAGAAGAAATCAACGTTGAGCATTATATCATGTGTAAAGGCCCAGAAAAAGTTATGGGAGAAAGGTTGGTCATCTGTCACCTATTTTGGCGCAGGTTACGGTTGAAAGAAAACAAAGACAGTCGAAGGAAGAAGCCGTACTCGAAGACGTGCCGACTGTACAGGACTTTCCGGAAGTCTTTCCTGAAGACTTACCTGGATTACCACCGATACGACAAGTTGAATTCCAAATCAACTTAGTCCCAGGTGCTGCACCTGTAGCTCGAGCCCCATATAGATTAGCACCGTCGAAAATGGAAGAATCGTCTACTCAACTATAAGAACTTTCTGACAAAGGATTTATAAGACCAAGTTCCTCACCCTGGGGAGCTCCGGTTTTGTTTGTCAAAAAGAAAGACAGCTCTTTTCAGATGTGTATCGACTACCGTGAACTTAACAAGCTTACTGTAAAGAATCGATACCCACTTCAGAGAATCGATGACTTGTTTGATCAGTTGCAAGGATCAAGTGTGTACTCAAAGATCGACTTGAGGTCTGGTTATCACCAACTCAGAGTTCGTGACAAGGATGTTCCAAAGACGGCGTTTAGGACCCGCTATGTTCACTATGAGTTCCAAGTGATGCCTTTCGGGTTGACTAACGCACTGGCTGTTTTCATGGACTTGATGAACCGAGTATGCAGACCATACTTAGATAAATTTGTGATCATGTTCATCGATGATATCTTGATCTACTCGAAGACCAAGGAAGAACATGATGCACATCTTAGGCTAATTTTGGAGTTGCTCAAGAAGGAAGAATTGTACGCCAAGTTCTCGAAGTGCGACCTTTGGTTGTCGAAGGTATAATTTCTTAGACACGTGATTGATAGTGAAGGCATTCACGTTGATCCTGCGAAGATTGAGTCAATCAAGGATTGGGAATCACCCAAAACTCCAACAGAAATTCATCAATTTCTAGGTCTTGCCGGTTACTACCGACGATTTATCAAAGGTTTCTCCAAGATTGCCAAGCCTAAGATGAAGCTGACTCAGAAAAGTGTAAAGTTCAATTGGGGTGAAAAGGAGGAAACTGCTTTCTATACTTTAAAGAAAAAGTTGTCTAGTGCACCGATTTTGGCATTGCCCGAAGGAAGTGAAAACTTCGTAGTATATTGTGATGCTTCTCACAAGGGATTAGGCGCAGTGTTGATGCAGAAGGAGAAAGTCATAGCTTATGCATCCCACCAACTCAAAATCCATGAGAAGAACTACACGACACATGATTTGGAATTGTGGGAGTTTGTGTGTTCGCTTCTCAGATGTGGAGGACCATTACCTTTACAGCACGAAGTGCGTTTGGGTTCACTGTTTCGTAAGAGTTTGCATCATATTCCTAGATCAGATAAGAGTTAAAACCATGAGACAAAACATAGATGGTATAGAGCTTGTTTAAGTGACTATGACTGTGAGTTACGTTATCACACGGGAAAGGCGAATGTGGTGGCTGATGTGTTAAGCTAAAAGAGTAGACCTAAGCCACTACGAGTTCGAGCCTTGGTTATGACAATTGGTTTAAACCTCCCTGTGCAAATCTTGAATGCTCAGGTTGAGGCAAGAAAGGAAGAGAATTATGGGACTGAAGATTTGTGTGGCATGATTAAGAACCTGGAGCCACGTGCCGACGGAACGTTGTGTTTGAAGAATAGAAGTTGGATACCATGTTTTGGTAACTTGAGAGCTTTGATTATGCACGAGTCGCATAAGTCAAAGTATTCGATCCACCCTGGATCGGACAAGATGTACCAAGATTTGAAGAAGCTATACTGGTGGCCCAACATGAAAGCAGAAATTGCCACGTATGTCAGTAAATGCATGACTTGTGCAAAGGTTAAAGCAGAATACCAAAAACCATCCGGTTTGTTGGTTCAACCCATAATCCCAATATGGAAATGGGAGAACATTACTATGGATTTCGTTACTAAGTTACCTAAGACGACGTCTGGTCAAGATATAATTTGGGTAATTGTAGACCGACTCACAAAATCTGCACATTTCTTACCAATGAAGGAAACCGACACAATGGAGAAGTTGACGAGACAATACTTGAAGGAAGTAGTCTCGAGACATGGAGTGCCAGTTTCGATTATTTCTGATCGAGACAGTAAGTTTACGTCTCATTTCTGGAAATCGTTAAACGAGCCCCTAGGTACTCAACTGGGGATATGAAGTACGCTTATCACACAAACTGCATGGTCAAAGTGATTAGGACCATCCCAAACGTTTTTAGAAGAAATGCTTACGAGGTGTGGATGGATTTCGGAAAGGGATGGGACAGACATCTACCATTGATAGAGTTCTCCTACAACAACAGCTATCATACGAGTATTAAAGCTGCACCTTTTGAGGCATTGTATGGTCGCAAGTGTCAGTCACCTATCTGTTGGGCTGAGGTGGGAGACACTCAGCTTACTGGCCAGAAATTGTTCGTGAAACAACAGAGAAGATTATCCAAATCAAGCATCGTCTACAAGCTTCACGTGATCGACAAAGGAGCTACGCTGATAAGAGACGTAAGCCATTAGAGTTTCAAGTTGGGGATAAGGTTATGTTGAAAGTATCGCCCTGGAAAGGAGTGATACGTTTCGGCAAATGGGAAAAGCTGAACCCTCGTTATATTGGACCTTTTAAGATTCTCGCCAAAGTTGGAACAGTTGCATATCGACTTGAGTTACCTGAGAAACTGAGCCGTGTTCATAGTACCTTTCACGTCTCAAACCTTAAGAAGTGCTTATCCGACGAACCGCTCGCTATTCCGTTGGACGAAATCCACGTTGACGACAAGCTAAATTTCATTGAAGAACCGATTGAAATCATGGACCGCGAAGTTAAACGTTTGAAGCAAAGTCGCATTCCAATCGTGAAGGTCCGTTGGAATTCAAGGAGAGGTCCCGAGTATACTTGGGAGCGCGAAGACCAAATGCTGAAAAAGTACCCTCATCTTTTCGCTAACCCTGAACCCGCATCTCAAGCTACGTCCTGAGCTTTGAGGACAAAGCTCTTTAAACGGAGAAAGGATGTCACACCCCGTAAACATCAGGTCAATATTTTAAACTTTTCTGATCATTACTTTTGACTTTTATACGTTACGTTTGAATCTGACAGCTTACCGGAAAGTTAAACCGCGTAAATCTGAAAAACGCCATCGGGCGCGTTCCGGCATCGTTTATTAATTAATTTAGGCTTTATATGAGATATTTTAACTTTCCTGAGTGTTTCGTGATTTTTAATCACTTTCGATATTAATTTTAGGGTTTTATCTTTTAAATAACGTTTTTCGCGTTTTTGACCAAAAGGAACCCCGGAAACCCGCAATCTTTTCGTGTAAACTCGAGTTATCGTCCGTCAAGCATTGTAATGTTAAAAATTTCGTTCCCCCTCCTCTCTTGTTATATATGGACGCCTAGAACCCAACCAAAACAAGCTTGGACTTGAAATTAAATCATTTATGCTCCACTAACTCAAAATTTGAAAACTTACCATGCATGTGAAGGAAAATGACAACTTTGTTGGCTAGTGACTTGCATGCATGCCATATCTTACACACTTGGACTATTATGGGTGAGCCAAGACCAAGCCATGAGCTAAACTTGGAGCCAAAGTTGGCTTGAACTTTCCCCCCTCCTTGTGGCTAGCTTTGACCGAACCCAAGACCACACACACTCTTGGTGTGTGTTGGTCACATGTGTGCATCTATGAACCTTAAAACCCTAATCCATGTCCTATAAATACTATGTTATATCACAACTAGGGTTCACTTTCATTTCCAAGCCCCAAACAAAAACTCACATCTCTCTTTCTCTCTTTCTTTGCTCACGGCATCAAACCCACACACAAACACATTCATAACTTTTGATTTTCTTTAAGATCCACACATTCTAAGTTCATTTTTAAGAGTTTCTAAGGTAGATCCAAGTATTAGTTGTTTGATTTTCAAGGGTTTCTTAAGATTATAAAATTAGGGTTTCTAATTTTATAAGTGGGTTTATAGATCTAGTCATCTTGGGTGTAGATCTTGTGACTTCTACTTGTTTCCTTCATTCTTGTAAGTATTTCTTGGTCACCTCTTGTTTCATTTCTTTGAATCTTATGAGTATTGTTCAAGTTTAAGAGTCCATGTGTTTGTGTTACTTTTATAAAAAGAAATGATAAACATCTTGACAACTTTTATAAAAATGGAAGTATTATGTTTGTTGTTTTACAAGTTATGGTGAGATGAGTTGAAAAGTGGGTTGCAACAATAGAAATGAAGGGGATTAGGTTAGATTTAGGTGTGGTTTTGTTGTGGATTAGTTGTGAACGGAGATTAGGCTAGACTAGGCACTATTGTGAAGTTTAGGTGGATTTTGGTTGCGTTTTTGACAAAAAGAGCTTGCTGTCCCAAATTAGTTTTGAGGTTTTGAGCGACCTAAAAATGTTTTCATTAGGCGTAAAAGTAGTTTTTGAAGAGCTTGTTTCGAATAGATAGTTTTTCACATATCGCACTTTAAAATCGGCTTTAAAACGGCCAAGTTATAACCAAATGAAACTTGAAACATTTTTCGGCAAAACCCAATGAATAGTGTGCTGATGTGAATAGTAAAAAGGGTATTCGGACACTTTCGGACATTTTTGGACTTTCTAAACACTAGCGAAACATATAGTAACACATATATATAGATTAGCATCATTTGAAGACGTCATTAACGTATTTTAGGAAAAGCGATAAAGTTACTAAAAATAGTAAGTTTGGTAAAATTTAACGGATCGGACTTGGAAGTTAAGCGATTATGGTTAGTTAGCGCATTTGATTATATGGAAACTTAACAAATATAGGGGACGGTATTAACGTCTTGAAACTAAAAACTTTCCTAAAATAGAAACTTTCTAAAAGTAGTAATTTTTGGATGAACGCCAAGACTTGACGAAAAACTCTATAATTTTATTTAGTCATACTTTATTAAACAAACTAAAGCACAAACACATATGGATGTCTTTTCTCTTGAAAGCGTGTCGTACAAGTTTCGGTTATCTTTCGTTTACCTAAGACGCGTCATTTATTTAGGTCGCGTGTAGGACCTTTCGGCTTATTTCTTCCTCGTTGATTATCGATTCACCACTTGCTTAAGGTGAGTTCATAGCCCCACGTTTTACCTATTTTCAAATGCTTTATACTTTGGGGTGAGAAACATTGTTTGCTTTTAAAATTGGACACAAGTTCTTAACGTGAGTTTTACAAGTTTATGTGTTGCCTAAGTTTTGCTAAACCACTATTGCCCGAACTATCATGAACCGTTAGTCACCTATGGCCAATTGGATTGGTTAAGTGAGCGCGAATGCGTAAATAGATCTATTGGGACTAATTACCCCTATCTGGTTTGGTTTTAAATTAGCTGCGAACAAACAGATATATGTCATGTCGATTGTGCGTTGTGGTGGTCTTTGGTTTGGGACACCAGTTAAGGGCAGGAATACTATGTGGCATGATATGATATGCCCTACTTTATTAGCATCGGTGTCATGAGCTTAGCGGTAAAGTAAATTCTTTTTATGTGATGATGTATTCTGTTATGTAGTCGCCATGCGTTTTGAAATCTTGTGGTCCACTCTTGTATTAACTTAAACCTATGAATTCACCAACATTATGTTGACGTTTTAAACATGTTTTCTCAGGTGCTTAGCTTGGCTTGATTGTTGATGCTAAATGGAGTCTATGTGCTATGTGACTTCGCCGATTTCAAGACTTATCTATTTATATACTCGTTGTCATTATCAAACTTTGTTATGCTTTTGCTACATTTAACTCTCTTATGGCCGGTTGTAAAACTTAAATTTATTTTCTTTATGCAACGAGTACAACTATTTTTCAAATGTCCATGATTAGTGGTCGTTCTTTATTGCTTTGTGTTCAGATTGTTTATGACGTCACACCCTCGGACACGTATTCCGTCCAGGCCCCGTCTGGGGGTGTGACACAATGAGTTCATCAAGAGATAGTGATATCAAGTCTTCTGACTCTTCAATCGTCATGACCTTTGCTATCCATTTTGGATGTAGAGCCCTAATAAACTTCCTAACACAGTTTTTACTAGAGTAACCTTCATCAAGAGCTTTTATACTATTAATAATAGTGTTAAATCTAGCAAAGGCATTGTCTATAGATTCATCTTCGAAAATGACGAATTGTTCATATTGTTGTACCAAAAGGTCAATCTTGTTATCTTTGACTTGGCTATTACCTTGATGGGTGATTAATAAATTTTTCCAAATTTCTTTTGCCGTATTACACATGAAAATTCTTTCATTTTCTAGGCAAAGCGTTGTAAATAACCATTTTGGCTTCGTTGTTTTTCGCAAGCCTTCTTTTAAGATCATTAGTTTGTTTTTCAAAAGGGATAACCTCATCTAGTTTGGTTTTCGGATTTTGTTCAATAGGTTGAAAATCAACGTTAGTAATAACATGCCAAAGATCAAGATCTTTTATTTTCACATATGTTTCGAATCTATTTTCTAATAACTAAAACTATCGCTTTCGAAAAGTGGTGGTCTTTGCATAGATCGCTCTTCTAGATATTTGTCAAAATCTATAGATCGATCCAAGCTTTAAAATACAATATATTTTAGAAATCTTGAGTGACCTTGGCACCTGATACCAATTGTAGAAACTAGAAGGGGGGGTTAAATAGTTTACCGGTTTAATTGTGTTTTAAAAACTTTGCTTATAGAAACACTAGATTCGAATATATGTCCAATCAATCAACAATATGATCAAAACAAATATTACACTCCCACAAATCAAATAATAAAAAATTTGAATGTAAAGTATAAGTAAAAAAGATAAGAGATAGGATAGATACATCAAACCACAACACCGAGAATTATAGTGGTTCAACTACTAAGCTCTTATTCGCCCTACTTCATTCCCTGAGTATCCGACTCGAGATTTACTATGTCAACAAGCCCCCTTCAGGCTGAGAAAACCATTTATACGTCGCTTACGTTATTTTCCAACACTAAGCTAAATGTCGAGTCCTAATCTTAGCCAAAACAATCTAAACTCACATGTATTTTAAGGACTAAATACTAACCAACACAAGATCTACACAATCTGATTTATTACACCATCCAAATTTTTTATACACAAACAATGATCAGAAAATAGATGATTAGATCTTAGAAGAAGAGAGGAGAAATCACTAATTTATAACACTTCGTTTCTTGGCGAATACGAGTGTTCTTCTTTTGCACTTGATAGAAGGAGGAAGAAGATGAGATTGGATCACTTGAAACAAGATTAAACAATGTTAGTGATCAAGAGATTTAGTGAGAGAAAGAAGGTATGGAAACTAGAAGGGGGGTTGAATAGTTTTTACCATTTTTAAATAAAACTTATATTGATCGACTTATGTGAACTCAGGATATATACATAAGTGTATATGTGATGCCGATGCAATACAGTAAATAAGCTAATTCCAGCTATGAACAAGTTAAGATATGAAAGATCCAAACCGATGACACAATGATTTATTGTGGTTGGCTACGAAGCTCTCTTGCACCTTTAACTACCCAAGTACCCAACTTGAGAGTTTTCTTCACTATGTCAACAAGCTCTCATTAGGCGGAGAAAATCGTACACGTCGCTTACACTTTTTCTGGTACTAAGCTAAACATCGAGTTTTACTTCAAGATAGAAAACCAATCTAATCACACTAAGTATTTTATGGCCTTTTTACTAAAATATCATCAACACTATGATATGCACAACACACAATTACAGATATAAAGTTGAATGATTATCACCAAACGTGATGACACAATAAACTATTAACACTTGAAGCTTGCGTCTTCGTTAAGTGTTCTTCACTAAAGAGTAGAATTAGTTGTTCACTTGTTTTTGGATTATGTAATATCGTATAATGATCAAAGAATATACAAAAGATAAAAGATGTGTGTAAAAATATTTGTCAAGAGTTGTCTTAAAATGAAGACTTAAGGTTGCTATTTATAGGCAACACTTTGAAATTCAAATGTTGGCCCAGACAACTGTTCACTGCGACCCACGGATCCACTATAGTTGGATCCGTCCCGTGTATTTGGTGGATCCGTTGGGGGTTTGTCATTTTGTGATTAACCTCAAATCAATACAAAATATTGTTTTGTACTTAATAAAACTAGTTTATTAGATTCTTCTAGAACACCAATAAGGAAAGATCTTCTAGATTTGGGAAGATTTAAAAAGATTTGGAAAGATTATTTCCACTTATGGTTAATCTTATTTTGTCTTACATGATTAATATAACTAGCTTATAATTAATTATGTGTTAACTTAAATTATATTATTAGAAAAGGTTTATGCAAGTGGTAATATTTTTCTTTGATCATTAACTATGTTTAATAATGTCATATTCATACCTTAAGTGATCTGTCGTCCTCAAGTAAACTTTCGACTAAATAACTTGTTTACGTAAACTTTTACGTAGTATGACATTATATTTGTTATTATCAAAACATAAAGATCATTAAATATAAATATCATTTTTGCGCGAATATTTGTATTAACAATCTCCTTTTTTTTTGATGATGACAAAATATAAACTCATGCGTATTTAAAAGTTACTAAATAAGTATTTAGTGGATGAGTTTACTTCTTTTAACACCCCCATATTTACACGCAACGGAACCAGCAATTCTGGGTGTTAAATAGAAGTACAATAGTCGCAAGAAATAAAGAACGACTCAAAGGATCGTTTTAAAACAAACAAACCATTCCATTATTGTTCATTCAGAGTTCAAAATAGTAGTCCAAGAGGTCGTTTCCATACATAAAACAAAGTTTGAATTTTACTAAACTAAATTAAGTTTCTGTTATGGAATGGATTTCTTAAATGATGCACAAAAGGGGTAGCTGCAAATCTCTCATCAGTGCCTCCAAGCCTCAGGACTTAAATTACCTGAGATGATACTGGCTAAAAAGTAAACACGAGGTTGAGTGATTTCATAGGTTTTATATATGTATATAAACAGTAGAAGGAGGTTGAACATAAGCATTATAATATTCATAAGCAACATTTATACTTGTTGATCAGACAAGCTAAAAACCAACAGTTGCATTGAGCTCGCGACACCGATCCCATTGACTAATTCCATAAACAAATAATAATAATACAAGAATGCCCCCAGGCTAGGTATTTTGTCAGATTTCTACTTCAAATCTCCATACATTATGTCCGTACATTGGGATGGTCACTTTCCGGATTCAATCTTCTAAAAACCGAACCGGGTTGTCCAAGCCCATAGCGCATATTAATTTTATGAGCGGCTACCCATAATTAGGTAGTTGACGGCTCTCGATTGAGGGTCTTATGACGAGAAAGCTATCAAGGAAAACTATCATTATATTTCACATACGGGTCCAAGCATAGGGAGAAAAACTTCTGTGTTCGTTTTATAAAAACTAGCATGCATCTCCCTCGCGGGGTTTAAGAAAAATACATGAAAAGCGAGGCTATGAACTCACTGTAAGTCAAATAAGCGACGAGGATCAAGAAGCTGAGTATATAGATCGAGAGAGGTCACCAACAATCACCGACAACCTATAGGAGTGACGCGACTTAGTACGTAGAAACTAACAATACGTAAAAGTTAAACATGTGATCATGAGATGTGTTTCCGAGATAAGCATGGCATACCACTAGAACTTCCCCAAGTCATTTTTAACCCCAAATTGACTTGTGACCTGGTCTTATAGGAAAATGAACATCTACTAAGTTTCGGCTTTTAATTTTTATTTTTCCAAGGTGCACTATACGTTTTTAAATTTTGAGACTAGACGTAAAAACTCAGTTTCTGATTTTAACTCGACTTCCCGGACTCATATCTCCTAGCTCACAAATGTTCTATATGTGAGGCTTTCACTCTTGGAAAGCTATTTGTGTCTAGTTTCCAAAAATGTAAGTCTCATAATTTACAAAGTTTCGTAATCATGTGAAAAGACTGTTTTACCCTTGGTTATCTAAAACAAAAAGTTTCCAAAAAATTTACCCTTTACGAAAATGGCCTTAAATCCCAAACCATGATAGCAATGAAGGTGAGGTCAAAGGATATGGCTTCCTTAAGATGTCTACCACTGACCTAATCTTTAAAACCTAACATTTTATGGCAAAAACTTAAAGTTTAACTCGTTTTCTAATCATAGGTCCAGATTTGACCTAGTTTCGTATTTTGACCATATCTCCCTCATCCGGAGGATTTGGTTGAGCATCCAACTATCCTATGATTCTAAGGACTGTATTCTTTCCATTCTGTAATTTAAATCATTGGCTCCAGCCAAAATATTTTTGTTTATAACCCGTTTTTTACTGTTTCAAAACTAGTCCCTATTATTTACTCTTAAAAACCGATCCATACAATCAATCCTAACTCTACTCATCTTTGCAATTTGCCATACCTAGCTCTTAAACACAACTCATACATCATATAACATGTATTTCCAGAATCAAACTTCCATTTTCATGGATTAAAATTAAAAGAAAAATTAAAGATTAAGAGATAACCTTAATAACTTCTTCAAAACTTCAAGAAATTTCACCAAACTTTGCAAGCAACTTATGGATGATGTTAAGATGCTAAAAATGAGATGAACAAATTTGTATGATGATGGTGGTGGTGGGGCTAAAATCGGCAGCAAGGAGAAGGAAATGAAGGAGAGAAAGTTTGAAAGTGAATGGTTTGCATGTATGGAAAATAGGAATGGTATAATTGTGTTTTTATGGGAAGTGTAAAGTGGGTTGTGTGTGGATGTGGTAAAACCGGCCTAGGGCCTTGATTTATGAAAATATTAAATTTTTTTGTTTTTGATTTTTAGTTTATAAGTGTTTAATTAAAGTATAGTGTAAGTGTAAGTTAAATAAAGGTAAGGTTTAAGGTAAAACGCGAGTTTTAAGCAAGAAATTTACGTAAACGCGAAACACAACGGAAAATGAAAATAGTGTAACTTATAATCATCGGGGAATATTATGAGATTATTAAACCACTTAAGGCACGAAGACGGAATAGATTTCTAAATACGGCTCACGCAAAGCTAAGAACGGGAAATTCTTACTAAATCGGGTAAACGTAAAATTAATGACTTTGCTTAAAATGAAAATAGAAATAAAGTTCGGAATAAATAGCGACCTTAAATACGAAATGTTACACTTCTCTTCTCCCCCTTTTTTTCGAAGCAAAAAGTGTTGTAGAGGCGTCCATTGCGAGTCTTGTCTTGACGAATGCTAAGTGACTTGGTAACGAATGCAAAGTAAAGAATAAAGACTATACTGCAAGTGCTCCCCATTGTGTATTACTCGCCCTCGGGGCTTTTTGGGGCACAGATTATCGAGCTATGGATGCGTGCTACAAAACAAAGTTAGTAGACAAGCATATATATATATATATATATATATATATATATATATATATATATATATATATATATATATATATATATATATATGACAAATACATGTGCACACATATACATTTAAGCAACAAACAACCATTATCAACACAACAATAGAAATAATTTTAAATCCATTATAAGGGATAAAACATAAAATTTGGCGTAAAAGCCATTAGACAATAAATTTAAACTAGAAAAGAAAAGAAAACAACTAAAAATCCTAAATATTGGGATAAAATATATTTTCCTTATAATCGAGAGTAAGTGAGGATCTTCTATGCGGGCTAATGCGGGAAGTAAGGTGGGTTTGATGAAGAACCGAGGTGGTGTCGAATGTATGAGAACATGTAGTTGACACGGTTTTGGAGCATTTGGATCTCATGCCTTGTGGTGCTACAACATTGGCAAAACATGTTGTGGAGGTGAGGCATGTCATTTGGATGAACAAAATCCAAGATGTTTGGAGGATTGGGAAAATCTTGATTTCCAAGATTTGGTGGTGGATGGTGAATGTTTTCAAGTGGAGGTGCATTGTTGTGGAGGTGAGGTGTATTGTTGTTAATGTTAACAAACAATGGTTGAGTTGATGGTAGTGGTTCAAATCCGGGTGGCGGATTTGGAAATCCGGGAGGTGGTCGTGAGACACGTGGTGGTGGAGATGGATTTGAAGGGCCCGGTGGCCAATTGTCCATCGTTGACACATAAGGGTTATTTGGTGACATTTGTAGTGGAGGAAGTTCTTGAGGTTCTTGTTTTATCGGAATGACAAAATGAAGTTTAGGTGGAGGTGCAACGTGAGTTGGTGTCAGAGACTCACTTGGTGATGATGATGAGGTGTAGTGTGTACTCTTGCTAGAGATGGATTTTGATGGAGCTTGTGGTGGTGAGAGGGATTTCTTTCTAGGAGGTGGTGAAGGAGTTCTCTCATTTGGATGTTCCTCACTTGAGGATGTGAGATTGACATAGGTTGGATACTTGACACTCATTCTTGCGGTTTTTCTTTTGAAGGTTGGTGAATTTGTTTTGGATGAACTAGTCATGGTGATGAACTAGTAAGGTTGTATGTGAGAAATGTGGAGAAGATGTGAAGAAAATGATGTTTGAGGGTGATGATTATAAGGTGAAAGTGGTGACATGGTTTGTATAATGGTTCTTGGATTATATGGAAAACATGTTTTATCCTAAGGTTTAAAATCTCATATAGTATCACATAGCATGAATATAAGATAAAGTAGAAAAAGTTAAAAATCAACAAATTTTGAATTTTGGCGCCTGGCCTGGTGAGCCACGGATCTGCCTAAACAACCTACGGATCTACCATATGGTGGATCCGTGGATCGCATGTTCCTGCAACAACAACCAGAACAATAATTTGTAGCCAAAACCTAAAACAAGCTAGCATGCAAGCATCATTATCTACTACCAAATAATACCTAAACCATACAGTCGTTGTCTAATAGCAAGTGGTTCAACGTACATAGATCAAAGTTTAATATTACCTACATCCTAATATAGAATTCATAACCAAAGATGCAAATTACCACATAACGTATGAACAAATAGGCTTAACATAAGCATGATCATTTTTGTTTCTTCAAATGCTTGGTGATAGTGACAAAGTAGCGGTTCAAGCATTTAAACATTCCTCTCTTCTCTCGTTGGGCATTGGTTAAATCCTCATTCTCGGATAGTTCTTCATAGAACTCGAGAAAGGATGGCGCCTTATTGTCATCGGACAATGAAGATGAAGAAGAGGTTATCGAGGGAGAGGAAACTCTCTTTCCCTTTTCTTTGGTAAGATTCCTTTAGACGTCTAAAGGATCCATGACACGTTCATAGAATGTGAACCTAGCAAGTGGGACAATGATCTGAGGGTTTGTTTGGAGAATGTGATTGTAGATACGAGTCAAAAGCATGACAAATGGCATAGGACCATCGCATTTATTTTTGACATCCTCCATTCGATAAAGAATCATCAAAGTGAAGTTGAACTTTCTTTTGATGGTTAAGTAGTAAAGCATGTATGCAGTACATGCATTTACTCGATTTCTCTTGCTAATGGAGCAAAAGAAATTTTCCCTAAAGAACAGTTCCCATCCTATTAAATCGAGATGAATATCGTCAATGTGGAGTTTGTTGGGGATTCTTTGAAGCTGAGTTTGAGTGGTTCTAGGAATGGTGATGTTGTTTTTGATGAATTCATGCTTAGGGCCAAAGAAACTACTATTGGGATGATCATCAAGAGAGTTTAGTGACCATTCGCTTGTATAAAAAGTTTCTAGGGCATATAAAGATTGAAAGATTTGAGAGAGTTAAGATGAATTTAACTTAAAAGTGAATTGACCAAGCTTAAACTTAATGTAAGGACGTTCCTCCTTATCTCTTTTGACTTCAAGACCATGATAGAATTCGACTACAAATCTAGGACAAATGAGTTCATTAAGAGTGAGAAAAGGCTCGAGGCCAACAGCTTGAAATGATAGAAGCATGTTATTTTCTTCAATGAAGGATGGAGTGACGAATCTTACTTCATGAAAGAGACGTTCTTCAAGAGTATGGTAAGAGCCCCTAAGATCTTCATCTATTTTTCTTGAGCGATGAATTCTAGGTAGATATGCTTTAGTTCGTTTGTAATCCATTTGGTTAAGTTATGTCATCATTTCACCTATAGGTAAACGAAAATAAACTAAATAAATGAAAAGAGAAATTATATAGACATTTTTAAGTGTGTGCCTATATGGACGTAATGTGGATGTGCAGTTTTCTTGACTCAAATAAAAGAAAATTAGTGTTAATACTATTAATAAGCAAACCTTAATGCACAACCTATGTTTGATATTGCTCTGAATGGAACAAAAAATGCTTATGAATTAAGCATTTCGTAGATACATTCATGAGCCCTAATGCATGAAGAAAATGTTTTTGCGTTGTATTAACAATGTAGTTAAACAACACTTGCTTTGAAAAATTCCTAGAAGTGAGGTTTTATTAAAAAAATCATAATTTAGGGTTTTGGCGAAAATTGATTTTTAGCGAATCACATTAATTATGCATTCTAAGTATCATAATAGTTATACATTACCATTTCCTAGTCCTATTTGTGCAAAAATTGCATGAAAAATCAAATTCCCTAAATTATTTGATTTGTGTAAAATCGAAACCCTAGACACGAAATTAAGAAGAAAATAAGATGAAATAACTTACAATAGTAGTCTTAGATTGATGATTTGTTGATGATCTTTGTGATTAATTGCTTCAATTGCCTATATTATGATTTAGTATGTAGGGTTTTGGTGTTTTGGTTCGTGCGTGTGTTTAGGTAATGATATATGTGGTCCTAATTTGTTTAAAAACTGGTATTTACCTGCGTTCTAAGACTCGAGGATTACTAAATGGGACGGATTCTCCCTAATGTGATTGTAGATAGCAGGTGTCCAAAAATATGGACAGATGTTGATTTTAAGGCAAATTGAGAAAAGGTGCTTTATTTTTGGAAAATTGAAGTGTGTTATATTAGACTATTATGAGTAGTATTAATTTTTTGGAGTCGTCGTCCAAGTATTGAGCGAACTGCAACTTGTCGTTGTATTTACCTATGGTATTCAATGTAGTCGATCCTACTATGAGTGTGTTAACTTTTAGGAATAAATTTGATCCATTGCCTAATAATGTCACACCCCTGTAAAATTTTACGGTCAAACTTTTAAAACCTTTCGTTCATTATCTTTGACATTTTACATGTTTACGTTTGAATATGATAGTTTAACGGGATGTTAAAAACGCGTAAATCTGAAAAACGTTATCGAGGGCGTCCCGGGCATCAGTTTATTAAATTATATTTAGGCCTTATATGAGATATTTTACTTTTCTAAGTGTTCGTGATTTTTAAATCACTTTCGATATTATTTTGGGTTTTATCTTTTAAATTGCGTTTTTCGCGTTTTTGACCAAACGGAACCCCAGAAACCCGAAATCTTTTCGTGTAAACTCGAGTTATCATCCGTCAAAATTGTTAATGTTAAAATTTAGTTCACCTCCCCTCTCTTGACATATTGGACGCCTAAAACTCAAGACAAAACACTTGAGCTCTAACTTATTCATGAACATTCGTTTGGATTTCCCATGCTATCTGATCATGTAAGCATAAGATAGTGATTATGTGGGAGTCACTCTCATGCAACTCTTCACTAGTTTGACCTTCCCATGATGACAATTACATGTATGTAAGGATTCTAATTGTTATTTGACCTCCAACATGACCAAATTATTGCATCTATAGTGACCATGATTTAAAATTTGAAACCCTTTTGGGTCATTGTGGTAGTTTCGGCCAAAAAACCAAAGGGCACACCCCTTTGTGTGTGTGAGCCACTTGATACTTTCAACCACAAGTCATAAAACCTAGTTACTCCTTATAAATAATCTATCATATACACACTTAGGGTTATATTTCTTTTCAAGCCACCAAAACATTTCTTTCTCTCCTCCCTTCTTGCTAACCCACGACTCAAAACCCCTCACTAGGGTTTGAGTTTCCTTTGATTTCTTACAAGATCCAATCATTTCAAGTTCATTTCCAAGGTTATCTAAGTTATATCCAAGTGTTGTTTGGTTGATTTCAATGTTTTTCAATGTTATAATATATAGGGTTTCTAATTTTATAGAGTGGGTTTTATAGATCTAGTCATTTAGGTATATATCTTATGTTTCTCTATTGTTTCTTCTTCTTGTAAGGCATTCTTGACCCATATCTGTTTTATTTCTTTTATTCTTATGAAATATTGTTCAGGATGTCTTTTCTCTTGAAAGGCGTGTCGTACAAGTTTTCGCGTTGTCTTTCGCTTTTCCTAAGACGCGTTCGTTTATTTAGGTCGGTGTAGTGTTCCTTCGGCTTTATTTACTTCTCCGATGATTATCGATTCACACTGCTTAGGTGAGTTCATAGCCCCACATTATTTTACCGATTTACAAATGCTTTATACTTTGGGGTGAGAAATATTGTTTGCTTTTAAAATTGGACACAAGTTCTTAACGTGAGTTTTAATGTTTATGTGTTTGCCTAAGTTTGCTTACAAACCACTATTGCCCAAACTATCATGAACCGTTAGTCACCTATGGCCAATTGGATTGGTTAAGTGAGCGCGAATGAATAAATAGATCTATTAGGACTAATTACCCCTATCTGGTTTGGTTCTAAATTAGCTGCGAACAAACAGATATATGTCATGTCGATTGTGCGTTGTGGTGGTCTTTGGTTGGGACCCAGTTAAGGGCGGGAATACTTTGTGGATGATATGATATGCCTGTTGTTATAGAACGGTGTATGAGCTTAGCGCAACGTAAACACACCTCATAACCAATACTTTTTTGTGATGTTGTATCTGTTATAGTAGTCGCATACGTTTTGAAATCTTGTGGTCCACTCTTGTACTAACTTAAACCTATGAATTCATCAACATTATGTTGACGTTTTAAACATGTTTTCTCATAGACTTAGCTTGGCTTGATTCTTGATGCTAAATGGAGTTTATGTGCTATCTGACTTTGCCGATTTCAAGACTTATCTATTTATATACTCGTTGTCATTATCAAACTTTGTTATGCTTCCGCTACATTTAACTTTCATATGATCGGTTGTAAAACTCAAATTAATTTTCTTTATGCAACGAGTACAACTTTTTTTCAAACGTCCATGATTAGTGGTCATTCTTTATTGCTTTGTGTTCGGATTGTTATGACGTCACGCCCTCGGACACGTATTCCGTCCAGGCCCCGTCTAGGGGTGTGACATAACACAAGCATTTATGAACATTTAGACTCAACAAAACATTTTCAACGCAAATATGAGTTGCAATTCAATGAATGTTCTTTTAATCTTTTTCAATCGATTTCGTAATTTCATGTATTGACCATACATGTAGACTTTGAAAATATCTATGGTCATTTTATTGATATTTTCTTTATCTAGTAAATTCTAATCTCGATTATGTTCATGATCGGAGGTTTTGTAATTGGAACTTGTAATGAGAATTAACATCTTTTGAATAATGATTAATTACTTCATTAGATTTCTGTTTACGATTATTTTTGAGATGATGGAGGATCACTATCCATGATGAGTTCCATCATTCCTAATCCTAATCTTAAATAATTAAATACTTCACGTTTTAAAGGCTTAGTTAATATATCGGCTATATTATCTTCGGATGCAACTTTCTCGATAGAAATGTTGCCTTTTTGGACGTTATCGCGAAGAAAGTGGTGACGGATTTCTATATGTTTAGTTCTAGAGTGTTGTATTAAGTCGATAGCGCCTTTATTGTCGCACATAATCAGAACGTCGTCGAGGCGTATGTCATAGTCGATGAGAGCTTGTTTCATCCATAGTGCTTGTTGACATGCCTTCCCGGCGGAGACGTATTCGGCTTCGGTCGTGGAGATAGCAAGGGCCGTTTGTTTCTTAGCGAACCAAGATGTCAAACAACATCCCATGAACGTACAAACGCCGCTAGTGCTTTTACGATCAACGTAATCGCCCGCGTGGTCGGAGTCGGCATAAACTATAGTTTCTACTCCGGTTCCTTTCGGATACCATAAACCTAAATGTGTAGTTCCTCTAACATACCTAAATATACGCTTAACGGCTTCTAAGTGGGTAGTCTTAGGATTTTCTTGGAAACGAGCACATAAGCAAACACTAAACATAATATCGGGCCTACTTGCGGTTAAATAAAGTAAACTACCAATCATACCTCGATATTTAGAGCTATCCACGGAGTCGGCTTCATCGTCCTTAGTGAGCTTGATCTCTGTTGACATCGGCGTCTTGGTTGGTTTGGAATCTTCCAATCCGAACTTCTTTAACATCTCCTTGATGTACTTGGATTGATTGAAAAATATTTCGTCTTCCATTTGTTTTATTTGAAGACCCAAGAAAAGGTTCCAAACTCCCCCATCCTACTCATCTCAAACTTCGTCGTGTATGATTTCTGCAAAATTTTACACAAGTTTGACTCGTGGAAACCAAATTAATTGTGTCGACATATATTTGAACAATGATAAGATGTGACTTTGATTTCTTAGTAAAAAGTGTATTATCGACCATTCCCATTGAATTACTTGTGTTTATCAAAAAATGCTTTTAAGCTATCATACCAAGGCCTTAGAGTTGCTTAAGACCATACAATAAGCCTTTTTAAGTTTATAAACTTAATTTGGTTTTGTAAAATCAATGAACCCGGAGGTGGAGCAAATAAACCTATTCATTTTATAACGGTTTAGAAAAGCATTTTTTTATCCATTTGGTATAATTTAAAATCATTTGCTCATAGTAATAGCAAGAGTATTTTAAATTGACTCTAACCTAGATCGATGCGTTATGTTTCATCATAATCTATACTTCTTGTTGATATTCCTTGTGCACTTAACCTAGCCTTGTTTCTAGACACTATACCATTTTCATCTAATTTATTTCTAAAGACCGATTTGGTTCCTATGACGGATTGACTTAAGGGTAGAGGGACTAAATCCCAAACATTTGTAGCTACAAATTGATTTAGTTTTTCTTGCATAGCTACAACCCAACTTTCATCTTTTAATGCCTCATTAACATCTTTGGGTTCTATGGTGGATATAAAACAAAAGAAATTACTATGATCTTGGGCTTGAGATCTTAAGGTTCTTTGATTAAGATTTCCTATGACTTGATCTAGTGGATGATTCTTGGACTCCTTAATGTTAACGACTTCGTCAACTTCTATCGACTCATCTTCTTCATTATTATTATTTACTACTTTAGTATTATTTCTAATAGCTTCTTCTTCACCAACATTGTCATCAACCAATGGTGATAATTTGGTAGGAGGATGGCTGTCATCGAATGTAACGTTGAGTGATTCTTCAACTTTCATTGTATGTTTATTTAACACTATATAGGCTTTACTATTTTGAGAATATCCTAGAAAAACACCTTCGTATGACTTCGGGTCAAACTTGGTTAGATAGTCTTTAGTATTTAAAACGAAGCACTTGCTTCCAAATACTTTGAAATATTCTAAAGAGGGTTTCCTACCTCTAAATATTTCATAAGGGGTTTTTCCTAGTATTGGTCGAATTAATATTCTATTTAGTATATAAGTTGACGTATCAACGGCATTGCACCAAAACTTTTGTGGAATGGATTGTTCGTTAAGCATAGTCCTAGACATCTCTTGTAAGGTTCTATTCTTTCTTTCTACTACCCCATTTGATTGCGGAGTACGTGGAGCCGAGAAGTTATGAGTAATGCCTTGTGCATCACAATAAGCTCCGAATTGTACTTCATTATCAAATTCCCGACCATGATCCATTCTAATAGCTACTATAGAACTACCTAGTTGGTTTTGAATTTTCCTACTTAATATTTCAAATTTCTCAAAAGCTTCATTTTTAGTTTTTAGAAATCTAGTCCAATGTATACTAGAATAATCATCTACTACTACTAAAGTGTATAAATTACCTCCATAGCTTTTAATTGCCGACGGACCAAATAAGTCCATATGTAATAATTCTAAACATCTTTTAGTGGAAACCATATTTTTAGCTTTATGACTTGCATGAGCTTGCTTCCTAATTTTGCAAGCATCACAAAAATGTTTATCATATTTTAGCTTAGGTAAGTTTCTAACTAATTCTTTAGATGACAAAGATTGAATTAAACGCATATTTGCGTGACCAAGTCTTCTATGACTAGGTAGAGTTATTCACTACTCGGCGTGACAACTATTTGTCTTGAGACTTATTTTATATTTCATTACGTATAATACCATTTTTCTAATTCAGTGTCTTATGATACCATCTTTAATTATTTCACTACCTTCTTCCGTGAATAAGACTCTACACTTATTGTCACAAATTTGACCGACACTAAGTAAGTTAAATGCTAAGTTATCTACGTGTTCTACATTAGATATAGTAAGAGAGTCATTTGAGATCGTACCTTTGCCTATGATCTTTCCTTTTAAGTTACTTCCAAAGACAACATTACCTCCGTTGTATGCTTTGTAGGTAGAGAATAAACTTTTGTTACCGGTCATATGTTTGGAGCAACCCAATCTTTGGATCATTCATCCGGTTCCAAGCATGTTCTCAAGCATACCTATTTCAACAAAAACAAATTCAAGCGTTTGGTCCCTAATATCTCATGGGTCCGAAAATGTTAGTGTTGTACATCCCTTGCATTTGTTGCAATTGATTGGGATATTGAAATGGGATACAATTTCCCATATGTACAAAGCCTTGACTTTGATGGTTGTTCCAATTCATAGGATAGAAGTTTTGGTGAATTGGTTCTCTAGAGTTTCTTCTAGGTTGAGGTGTGTTGTATCTTGGTTGAGAAGAGATCTTTCTTCTAGGTGGAGGTGTTTTCGACCTAGACTCGGTTTTGACATAACCTAAACCGCTTTTAAGTGATGGTTTTAAAGACGGTTTCTTTGACTCTTCAATTCTATTATGTATTAGTTTCTTCCTAGTAATGACAAAATCCGATCTCGAAGACATGGGTGGACTAAAAACGTGTTCTGCCACTTTTTCAGCACTTGTGTAATTCACGGATCCAGGTATGGTGGATCCATGCACCTTTAAGGTGGTTCTGTCAGTGGTATTTTCAGCGGACGACCCAACAAAACTTATGGGTTTGGTTCCGCTTGTTGGTTGCTTTATACTATCAAATTAGAACTATTTTCAACTAGATGACTTGTGATTATTTAACATTTCTACTTAGTGTTTAACGCTGTTATCAAATTTTACAAACTTAACTTGAGTTTCCTTAAGTATAGCGTTTTCTAGCTTAAGTTCTTGACATAACTTACACGTAATATCAATTTCTTTACTTCTCTCAAGTTTCTTAATTTTCTCATTTAACTCTAAAACTTCCTTTTCTAAAAGATCTCTTTTAGTTTTCAAAGTTTTATCTTTGTTAATGATTTTTAAGCTAATTTCACACAAGTTATCATATTCTATTTGCATATTATCATTATCAAGAGAAGACGCGTTATCACTATAATAATAAGAGTTAAGAGTTACCTCATTTGACGATTGAGCCATGAGGCAAGTTTCATTGTTAGTTTTGTCTTCGGCGTCATTTTCGCTATCGCTCCAAGAACCTCTAATGAATGCCTTTTGATCTTTGTACGAGACGGTTTGGACAACGTAATGAGATGATTTGGATCACCTCACCTAAATCATTTTTGGTCATTCTTTCTTTTCTTCTCATCCCTTTGTCGGAATGACTTCTTTTCTTCTCTTGGTTGCCTAACAAATTTACCTTTTCTTCTAAAGAACTTTTTAAAGTTCCTTACGGTCATAGTATATTCTTCGTCATCACTTCTGGATATCGAAGTTTCATCATCACTAGACTCTTTCTTAGCTTTCAAGGCAATGGACTTAACTCTTTTCTTTTTTGCCTTATAGATTTCAGATTCTGTTTCCATGAAACTTCATGTACTTTGAGTTTGCCGATAAGCTCGTCTTGAGAAAGTGATGATAAGTCTTTCGAATCTTCTATCGTAGTTACCTTTACTCTCCATTTAGGATGTAGAGCCCTAAGAAACTTTCTAACATAGTTCTTGCTCGAGAAACCTTCATCAAGAGCTTTAAGACTAGTAATAATAGTGTTAAATCTAGCAAAACCGCTATCAATAGATTCTTCTTCGAGGATAGTAATTTGTTCATATTGTTAAACAAGAAGATCAATTTTATTATCTTTGACTTGTTTAGTATCTTGGTGAGTGATTAGCAACGATTGTCAAATTTTTTTAGCCGTTTCATACATAAAATTCTTTCGTTTTTCTTTTTAGGCAAAGCATTATAAAGAACCATTTTAGCTTCATTATTTCGCAAGTGTTCTTTTAGATCTTCGGTTTGTTCTTCAAAGGGGAACAACCTCTACAAAACTTGAGTAACTCATTTTTTGGAAACCAGAGGAAATCATCATTCATGATAATATGCCAAAGATCTAAATCTTTTTCTTTCACATAAGTTTCAAATCTATTTTCCAATACTATAAAACAATAGCTTTTGAAAAGTGGTGGTCTTTGCATAGATTGTCCTTCTAGATATTTATCTGAATCCATAGATCGATTCAAGCTTTAATGTACACTATACGTTAAAGATCTTGGGCGACATTGGCTCTGATACCAATTGTGGAAACTAGAAGGGGGTTGAATAGTTTTTACTGTTTTTAAATAAAACTTAAATTGTCGACTTATGTGAACTCAAGAGATATACACAGTGTATATGATAGCGATTGCCACTAGTAAATAAGTAATCTACGAAGTATGAACAAGTAAAGATAAGAAAGATCAAACCGATGACACAATGATTTATAATGTTCGGCTACGAAGCTCCTCTTCGCCATACTCCACTCCCCAAGTACCCAACTTGAGAGTTTTCTTCACTATGTCAACAAGCTCCCTTTAGGCGGAGAAAACCGTATACGTCGCTTACACTTTTTTAGTACTAAGCTAAATACCGAGTTCTACTTCGAGATAGAACCAATCTAACACACTATGTATTTTATGGCCTAAATACTAACCTATCATACACATATGATAGGCACAACACATAACAAAAGATATACAAGATGAATGATTATCACAAACGTGATGGCACAACTAAACTATTAACACTTGAAGCTTGATGTCTTCGTAAGTGTTCTTCACTAAAGAGTGGAATGAGTTGATCACTTGTAATGGATTATGTAACAAGTATAATGATAAAAAAATATAAACAAGATAAAAGATGTGTGTAAAAATATTTGTCAAGAGTTGTCTTAAAATGAAGACTTAAGGTTGCTATTTATAGGCAACACTTTAAAATTCAAATACTGGCCAGACAACTGTTCGCTGTGACCCACGGATCCACCACAGCTGGATCCATTCCGTTGTTTTTGGGTGTGCCACCATAATACTCGGGATGATCCAGCTGTGGTGGTCTCGGTGGGTAACACGCGAAAAGTTGTCTGGCCAGTATTTTGAATTTTATAGTGTTTGCCTTTATATAGCAACCTTACGTCATCAATTTTAAGACAACTCTTGATAATATTTTTACACACAATCTTTATCTTGTTTATATTTTTTTTATCATTAGATTGTTTCATAATACCATTATCAATCGGATCAACTCATTCCACTCTTTATTGAAGAACACTAACGAAGACATCAAGCTTCAAGTGTTAATAGTTTAGTTGTGCCATCACGTTTGTGATAATCATTCATCTTGTATATCTTTTGTTATGTGTTGTGCCTATTCATAGTGTATGATAGGTTAGTATTTAGGCCATAATACATAGTTTGTGTTTGATTGGTTCTATCTCGATAGTAGAACTCGGTATTTAGCTTAGTACTAAAAAGTTGTAAGCGACGTATTCGGTTTTCTACGCTAAAGGGAAGCTTGTTGACATAGTGCAAAGAAAACTCTCAAGTTGGGTACTATGTTGGGGGGTAGTGGGGGGGTGTAGGAGGAGGTATGTGGCGTGGGAAGGTGAGGGTGGGGGGTTTGCAGGGGTAGAGCTTGGTATGTAGGGAACAAATTATCAAAATCCATGTGTTTCATCAGGGGTTTTTGATCTTTTCATAAATTCCCTTTTAATTGTTCATATACCCCTCTTGTTTAGAAATTTTATCCCTGTATTTTTCACTTTTATATTAGGGGCCATTCGGGGTTCTATATCCCCAATTAAACACTTGTATATATCTCTTGAGTTCATATAAGTTGACTGTCTAAGTTTTATTTTAAAACAGTAAAAACTATTCAACCCCCCTTCTAGTTTCCACAGTTGGTATCAGAGCCAAGGTCGCCCAAGATCTTTAACGTATATTGTACATTAAAGCTTGAATCGATCTATGGATTCAGATAAAATATCTAGAAGGTCAATCTATGCAAAGACCACCACTTTTTGAAAGTGATCATTTTATGTATTGGAAAAATAGATTTGAAACTTATGTGAAAGCAAAAGATTAAGATCTTTGGCATATTATCTTGAATGGTGATTTTCCACTGGTTTCCAAAAATGAAGTTACTCAAGTTTTAGAGGTTGTTCCCTTTGAAGAACAATCCGAAGATCTTAAAAGAAAACTTGCTGAAAATAATGAAGCTAAAATTGTTCTTTATAATGCTTTACCTAAAAAGGAATACGAAAGAATTTTTATGTGTATTAAAAAGGCTAAAAGATTTTTAGCAATCGTCTTAACACACATCAGGTAATAACCAAGTAAAGGGATAATAAAATTGATTTTTGTTAAACAATATGAACAAATTACTATCCTCGAAGACCAAAAAAGAAAAGAAAAGGAAAGAATCTTATAGATAGCGGTTTTGCTAGATTCTAACACTATTAGTACTAGATCTTAAAGATCTTGATGATGGTTTCTCGAGCAAGAATATGTTTAGAAAGTTTCTTAGGCTCTAACATCTAAATGGAGAGAAAAGGTCACGACGATTGAAGAATCGAAAGATTTGTCATCACTAGCTCTAGACGAGCTTATCGGCAATCTAAAAGTACATGAAGTTGTCATGGAAAAAGATTCTGAAATCTATAAAGGCAAAAAGGAAAGAGTTAAGTCCATTGCCTTGAAAGCTAAGAAAGAGTCTAGTGATGATGAAACTTCGACATCCGGAAGTGATGATGAAGAATATGCTATGGCCGTAAGGAACTTTAAAAAGTTCTTTAGAAGAAAGGGTAAATTTGTTAGGCAACCAAGAGAAGAAAAGAAGTCATTCCGACAAAGGGATGAGAATAAAGGAAAGAATGACCGGAAATGCTTTAGGTGCGGTGATCCAAATCATCTCATTGGCGATTGTCCAAAACCATCTCGTAACAAAGATCAAAAGGCCTTCATTGGAGGTTCTTGGAGCGATAGCGAAAACGACGCCGAAGACAAAACTAACGATGAAACTTACCTCATGGCTCAATCGTCAAATGAGGTAACTCTTAACTATTCTTATTATAGTGATAACGCGTCTTCGCTTGATAATTATAATATGCAATTAGAATACGATAACTTGTGTGAAATTAGCTTAAAAATCATTAACAAAAATAAAACTTTGAAAACTAAAAGAGATCTTTTAGAAAAGGAAGTTTTAGAGTTAAATGAGAAAGTTAAGAAACTTGAGAGAAGTAAAGAAATTGATATTACGTGTAAGTTATGTCAAGAACTTAAGCTAGAAAACTCTATACTTAAGGAAACTCAAGTTAAGTTTGTAAAATTTGATAAAAGCGCTAATTCACTAAGAGAAATGTTAAATAATCAAAAGCCATCTAGTTGTAAAATAGGTCTAGGATTTGATAGTAGTAAAGCGTCAACAAGCGGAACCAAACCCATAAGTTTTGTTGGGTCGTCCGCTGAAAATGCCACTGACGGATCCACCATAAAGGTGCACGGATCCACCATACCTGGATCCGTGAATCGCACAGGTGCTGAAAAAGTGGCAGAACACGTTTTTAGTCCACCCATGTCTTCGAGATCGGATTTTGTCATTACTAGGAAGAAACTAATACATAATAGAATTGAGGAGTCAAAGAAACCGTCTTTAAAACCATCACTTAAAAGCGGTTTAGGTTATGTCAAAACCGAGTCTAGGTCAAAAACACCCTCCACCATCACTAGAAGAAAGATTCTTCATAACCAAGATACAACCATCTCAACTCGAAGAAACTCTAGAGAACAATTCACCGAAACTTCTATCCTTATGGAATTAGAACAACCATTAAAGTCCAAGAGTCACTCGCCAAACTTTGTACATATGGGAAAATTGTATCCATTTCAATATTCCAACAGTTTTGCAAAACAAATGCAAGGGATGTACAACACTAACATTTTCGGACCCATGAGATATTGGGGACCAAACACTTGAATTTGTTTTTGTTGAAATAGGTATGCTTGAAAACATGCTTGGAACTGGATGAATGGATCAAAGATAGTGGTTGCTCCAAACATATGACCGGTAACAAAAGTTTATTCTCTACCTACAAAGCATACAATGAAGGTAATGTTGTCTTTGGAAGTAACTTAAAAGGAAAGATCATAGGCCAAATGTACCGATATCAAATGACTCTCTCACTATATCTAATGTAGAACACGTAGATAACTTAGCATTTAACTTACTCAGTGTCAGTCAAATTTGTGACAATATGTGTAGAGTCTTATTCACAGAAGAATGTAGTGAAATAATTAAAGATGGAAAATCATAAGAAACGGAATTAGGAAAAATGGTTTATACGTAATGAAATTATAAAATAAGTCTCAAGACAAATTGTGTCTCGCCACGGTAGTGGATAACTCTACCTTATGGCATAGAAGAATTGGTCACACAAACATGCGTTTTAGTAAATCTTTGTCCTATCTTAGAATTAGTTAGAAAACTTACTAGCTAAAAAATGATAAATATTTTGTGATGCTTGCAAATAGGGAAGCAAGCTCATGCAAGTCATAAGCTAAAATAGGGTTTTCCACTAAGATGTTTAGAATTTATTACATATGATACTTATTTGGTCTGTCGGCAAATTAAAAGCTATGGAGGTTATTTATACACCTTAGTAGTAGTAGATGATTATTCTAGGATATACATGGACTAGATTTCTAAAAACTAAAAATAAAGCTTTTGAGAAAATTTGAAATATTAAGTTGGAAAATTTCAAACCCAATAGGTTTAGTTCTATAGTAGGATTGTATGGATCATGGTCGAGAATTTGATAATGAAGTACAATTCGGAGCTTATTGTGATGCACAAGGCATTACTCATAACTTTTCGGCTCCACGTACTCCGCAATCAAATGGGGTAGTTGAAAGAAAGAATAGAACCTTACAAGAAATGTGTAGGACTATGCTTAACGAACAATCCATTTCACAAAAGTTTTGGTGCAATGCCGTTGATACGTCGACTTATATACTAAATAGAATATTAATTCGACCTATATAGGACAAAACCCCTTATGAAATATTTAGAGGTAGGAAACCATCTTTAGAATATTTCAAAGTATTTGGAAGCAAGTGCTTCGTTTTAAATACTAAATACTATCTAACCAAGTTTGACCCGAAGTCATACGAAGGTGTTTTTCTAAGATATTCTTAAAATAGTAAAGCATATATAGTGTTAAATAAACATACAATGAAAGTTGAAGAATCACTCAATATGACATTCGATGAAAATCCTCCTCCTACCAAATTATCACCATTGGTTGATGATGATGTTGGTGAAGAATGATAGTATTAGGATAATATTACTAAAGTAGTAAATATATTAATGAAAAAGATGAGTCGATAGAAGTTGGACAAGTCGGTTTACATTAAGGAGTCAAGAATCATCTACTAGATCAAGTCATAGGAAATCTTAATCAAAGAACCTTAAGATCTCAAGCCCAAGATCATAGTAATTTCTTTTGTTTTATATCCACCATAGAACCCAAAGATGTTAATGAGGCATTAAAAGATGAAAGTTGGTTTGTAGCTATGCAAGAAGAACTAAATCAATTTATAGCTAATGATGTTTGAGGTTTAGTCCCTCTACCCATGAGTCAATCCGTCATAGGAACAAAATGGGTCTTTAGAAATAAATTAGATGAAAATGGTATAGTGTCTAGAAATAAGGCTAGGTTAGTGGCACAAGGATATAATCAACAAGAAGGTATAGATTATGATGAAACATATGCTCCGGTAGCTAGGTTAGAGTCAATTAGAATACTTCTTGCTATTGCTTATGCAAATGATTTTAAATTATACCAAATGGATGTAAAAAATGCTTTTCTAAACCGGTTTATAAATGAATAGGTTTATGTTGCTCAACCTCCGGGGTTCATTGATTTTCAAAAACCAAATTATGTTTATAAACTTAAAAAGGCTTTGTATGGTCTTAAGCAAGCTCCTAAGGCTTGGTATGATAGATTAAAAAGAATATTTTTGATAAAAACAAAGTTATTCAATGGGACTCATTGGTCGATAACACACTTTTTACTAAGAAATCAAAGTCACATCTTATCATTGTTTAAATATATGTCGACGACATTATATTTGGTTCCACGAGTCAAAACTTGTGTGATGATTTTGCAAAAATCATGCACGATGAGTTTGAGATGAGTATGATGGGGGAGTTGAATTTTCTTGGGTCTTAAATAAAACAAATGGAAGACGTAATATTTTAATCAATCTAATATACATCAAAGAGCATGCTTAAGAAGTTCAGATAGGAAGGATTCCAAACCAACAAGAGCAAAATGTCAAGAGATCAAGCTTCACTAGGCGATTGAAGGCCGATCGGTGATAGCTCTAATATATCGAGGTATGATTGGTAGTTTAAATATATTTAACAAATAGTAGGCCCAGATTATTATGTTTAGTTGTCTGCTTATGTGCTCGGTTTCAGTAAATCCTCTACAGGACTACCCACTTAAAAGCCGGTTAAGCGTACTTTAGGGCATGTTAGAGGAATAAACATTTAGGTTTATGGGTCATCCGAAGGAACCGGCAGTAGAAACTATAGCTTATGCCGACTTGACAATTGGGGCCAATTATGTTGAATCGCAAAAAGCATTGCGGCGTTTGTAATGTTCATGGGATGTGGTTTGACATCTTGGCTCGCTGAGAAGAAACAACGGCCTTGCTATTCCTACGGACCGAAGCCGATACGTCTCGCGGGGAAGGCAAGTCAACACAGCACTATGAAGGGAACAAGCTTCTCATCGACTATGACATACGCCTCGACGACGTTCCGATTATATGCGACAATAAAGGCGTTTATCGGACTTTAATACAAAACTCTAGAACTAAACGTTTATAGAAAATCCGTCACCACTTTCTTCGCGATAACCCCAAAAAGGCAACATTTCTATCAAGAAAGTTGCATCCGGAGATAATATAGCCGATATATTAACTAAACTTTTAAAACGTGAAGTATTTAATTATTTAAGATTAGGATTAGGGATGATGGAACTCATCATGGATAGTGATCCTCCATCATCTTATAAAATAATAATCGTAAACAGAAATCTAATGAAGTAATTAATCATTATTCAAAAGGATGTATTCTCTTTATAAGTTTCCAATTACAAAACTTCCGATCATGAACATAATCGAGATTAGAATTTACTAGTAAAGAAAAAATATCAAATTAAATGACAATAGCTATTTTCAACGGTTACATGTATGGTAATACATGAAATTACGAAATCGATGAAATGTTTAAAAGAACATTCATTTAAATTGCAACTCACACTTGCATGACGCATGTTTTGTTATGTCTAAATATCATAAATTGCTTGTGTTTAGTCAGCATCCTAGACCGGGGCCTGGACCGGACATACGTGTCCGAGGGCGTGACGTCATAACAATTCGAACACAAAGCAATAAAGAATGACCACTAATCATGGACGTTTGAAAAAAGTTGTATCGTTGCATTAAAGAAAATTATTTATGTTTTACAACCGATCATTGGAAAGTTAAAATGTAGCGGAAGCATACAAAGTTTTGATATGGACAAACGAGTATATAAATAGAATAAGTCTTGAATGAAATCGGCAAGAAAGATAGCTCATAAACTCCATTTTAGCATCAAGAAACAAGCCAAGCTAAGTCTTATGAGGAAAACATGTTTAAAACTGTTCAACATAATGTTGATGAATTCATTGGTTTAGTTAGTCGCAAGAGTGGACCACAGATTTCAAAAGTATGCGACTACTATTCACAGATACTACATCACTAAAAGTATTTACTGTTGCGCTAAAGTCATGACACGATGCTTAAATAAAAAGGGCTTATCATATCAGCCACTTAGTTTTATTCCCGCCCTTTAACTGTGCTTGTCCCAAACCAAAGACCACCACAACGCACAATCGACATGACATATATCTGTTTGTTCGCAGCTAATTTAGAACCAAACCAGATAGGGGTAATTAGTCCCAATAGATCTATTTATTCATTCGCGCTCACTTAACCAATCCAATTGGCCATAGGTGACTAACGGTTCATGATAGTTCGGGCAATAGTGGTTTGTAAGCAAACTTAGGCAACACATAAACATGTAAAACTCACGTTAAGAACTTGTGTCCAATTTTAAAAGCAAACAATGTTTCTCACCCCAAAGTATAAAGCATTTGTAAATCGGTAAAAACATGGGGCTATGAACTCACCTTAAGCAAGTGGTGAATCGATAATCAACGGAGAAGTAATAAAGCCGAAGGATCCTACACGCGACCTAAATAAACGACGCGTCTTAGGAAAACGAAAGATAACCGAAACTTGTACGATACGCTTTCAAGAGAAAAGACATCCTTGAACAATATTCATAAGAATAAAAGAAATAAAACAAGATATGGGTCAAGAATGCTTACAAGAATGAAGAAACAAGTAGAGAATCATAAGATATATACCTAAAATGACTAGATCTATAAAACCCACTTATAAAATCTTGTGAAAACCTAATTATAAAACTTGAGGAAAACCATTGGAAATCAACAAACAACACTGGATTATAACTTAGATAACCTTGGAAATGAACTTGAAATGATTGGATCCTGTAAGAAATCAAAGGAAACTCAAACCCTGGATAGGGGTTTTGAGCCGTGGGTTAGCAAGAAGGGAGGAGAGAAAGAAAATGTTGGTGGCTTTGAAATGGGAATGATAACCCTAAGTGTGTGATATGAGATGTATTTATAGGAGTGAACTAGGGTTTTATGACTTGGTTGGAAGCATCAAGTGGCTAACACACACCAAAGGGGTGTGCCTTTGTGGTTTTGGCCGAAACTAGTTACAAGGACCCAAATGGGTTCAAATTTTAAATCATGGTTCACTATAGATGCATAAGTTGGTCATGTTGCAGCGTAATGTACAATTAGGAATCCTTACTATACATTGTATGTGTCACATGGGAAGGTCAAACTAGTGAAGAGTGCATGAGAGTGACTCCCTCATAAGTCACTATCTTATGCTTACATGATCACATGCATGGGAAATCCAAAAGATGCTTCATGAATTAATTTAGAGCTCAAGGTGTTTTGGTCTTGAGTTTTAGGCGTCCAATATGTCAAGAGAGGGGAGGTGGAATAATTGTAAATTAAATGTTTTGACGGATGATAAACTCGAGTTACACGAAAATGATTGCGGGGGTTTCTGGGGTTCGTTTGGTCAAAAAACGCATAAAAAAAAAAAAACGAATTTAAAAGATAAACCCTAAAATCTAATTTCGGAAAGTGGATTTAAAAATCACGGAAACACTTAGAAAAGTTAAACTTATCTTCATATAAAAGCCTAAATTTATTTATTAACTGATGCCGGGACGCCCTCGATGACGTTTTTTCAGATTTAGCGGTTTAACTTCCGGATAAAACTATCAGATTTCAATACGTTAACATGTAAAAGTCAAAGATAATAATCGGAAAGGTTTAAAAAGTTTGACTATAATTAGGTTTTTGGGTGTGACATGTTATTAGCAATGGTCTAATTTTTGCTAAAAGTTAACCCCCACACTATTAGTAGGATCGACTTACGTTGAAATTTATAGGTAATTCACGGACATGTTGCACGGTTCGCTCAAAACTTGGACGTCGACTCCGAAAATTAAATCACATACTCCTAATAGTATATATAACACACTTCAATTGCCAAAAACACAACACCTTGTCTCAATTTGCTTAAAAATCAACTCTGTCCATATTTTTGGACACCTGCGATCCACGGATCCACATTAGGGAGATCCGTCCCTATTTAGGTAGATCCGTGAGTCTCAGAACACGGGTAAATACCAGTTTTTAAACAAATTGGGACCACATATATCATTATCTAAACACACGCACGAACCAAAACACCAAAACCCTACATACTAAATCATAATAATAGGCAATTGGAGCAATTAATCACAAAGATCATCAACAAATCATCAATCTAAGACTACTATTGTAAGTGATTTCATCTTATTTTCTTCTTAATTTCGTGTCTAGGGTTTCGATTTTACACAAATCAAATAATTTGGGGATTTTGATTTTTCATGCAATTTTCGCACAATTAGGACTAAGAGATAGTAATGTATAACTATTATGATACTTAGAATGCATAATTAATGTGATTCGCCAAAAATTAATTTTCGCCAAAAATCCCAAATTATGATTTTTGAATAAAACCTCACTTCTAGGGATTTTTCAAAACAAGTGTTGTTTAACTACATTGTTAATACAACGCAAAAACGTTTTCTTCATGTATTAGGGCTCATGAATGTATCTACGAAGTGCTTAATTCATAAGCATTTCTCGTCTCATTCATATAGAGCAATATCAAACATAGGTTGTGCATTAAGGTTTGCTTATTACTAGTATTAACACTAATTTTATTTTATTTGAGTCAAGCGAACCGCACATACACATTACGTCCATATAGACACACACTTAAGAATGTCAATATCATTTCTCTTTTCACTTATTTTCGTTTATCTATAGGTGAAATCACGACATAACTTAACCAAATAGATTACAAACGAACTAAAGCAATTATCGTCAGAATAATAAATGAAGATCTTAGGGATTCTTACCGTACTCTTGAAGAACGTCTCTTTCATGAAGGAAGATTCGTCACTCCATCCTTCATAGAAGCTAATAACATGTTTCTACCCTTCTAATCTGTAGGCCTCGAGCCTTTTCTCACTCTTAATGAACCTATTTGTCCTAGATTTGTAGTCGAATTCTATCATAGTCTTGAAGTCAAAAGAGATGAGGAGGAACGTCCTTACATTGAGTTCAAGCTTGGTCAATTCACCTTTAGCTAACAACTTTATCTTCAAACTCTCTCGAATCTTTTCAACTCATCGCTCTAGAAACTTTTTACAAATAGACGGAATGGTCACTACACTTTGTTGATGTTCATCCCAATAGTAGATTTCTTTGCCTTAGCATGACCTGTTCAAACAAAACATCACCATCCTAAACCACTAGACTCGGCTTCAAAGAAGCCCTAACAAACTCACTTTGACGGATACTCATCCGGATTTAAGGAGGATGGGAACTGTTCTTTAGGGAAAATTTTATTTTTGCTCCCTTGGTAAGAGGAAAATCTTTTTCTTTTGAAGTAAATGCATTTGTACTGATATACATGCTTTATTATTTAACATCAAAAGAATAAAGTTTCAACTTCAACTTTGTTGATTCTTTATCAATTAGAGGAAGTCAAAATAAATGCGTGGTCCCTATGCCATTTGCCGTGCTTTTGACTCCATCCCTCAATACATTTCCAAACAAATCTCTACAGCCATTGTCCCACTTGCTAGGTTCACATTCTATGAACGTGTCATGGATCCTTTGGACATCTCAAGGAATCCTACCAAAGAAAAGGGAAAGAGAGTTGCCTCTCCCTCGATAACCTCCTCTTCATCTTCATCGTCCAATGACAATGGAGTCTGCACCATCCTTTCTAGGTTTATCGAAGAAATCTATTCGACTATGAGGTAATAACCAATGCCCCAATGAGGAGAAGAGAGGATTGTTTAAATGCTTGAACCGCTACTTTGTCACTATCACCAAGCATTTGAAGAAACAAAAATGATCATGCTTATGTTAAGCCTATATGTTCATATGCTATGTGATAATTTGCATCTTTGGTTATGAATTCTATATTAGGATGTTAGTAATATTAAACTTTCATCTATGTACGTTGAACTACTTGCTATTAGACAACGACTGTATGATTTGGGTGGTATTTGGTAGTAGATAATGATGCTTGCATGCTAGCTTGTTTTGGGTTTTGGCTGCAAATTGCAGTTCTCGTTGTTTTTATAGCAACATGCGATCCACGGATCCACCATATGGTAGATCCGTAGGTTGTTTAGGCAGATCCGTGGCTCATCAGTCCAGGCGCCAAAATTCAAAATTTGTTGATTTTTAACTTTTTCTACTTTATCTTATATTCATGCTATGTGATACTATATGAGATTTTAAACCTTAGGATAAAACATGTTTTCCATATAATTCAAGAACCATTATACAAACCATGTCACCACTTTCACCTTATAATCATCACCCTCAAACAGTATTTTTTAATCTTCTCTACATTTCTCATAAACAACCTTACTAGTTCATCACCATAACTAGTTCATCCAAAACAAATTCACCAACCTTCAAAAGAAAAACCACAAGAATGAGTGTCAAGTATCCAACCTATGTCAATCTCACATACCAAGTGAGGAACATCTAAATGAGAGAACTCCTTCACCACCTCCTAGAAAGAAATCCCTCTCACACCACAAAGCTCATAAAATCATCTCTAGCAAAAGTACACACTACACCTCATCATTATCACCAAGTGAGTCTCTGACACCAACTCACATTTCACCTCCACCTAAACTTTGTTTTGTCATTCCGATAAAACAAGAACTTCCTCCACTACAAATGTCACCAAATAACCCTTATGTGACAACAATGGACAATTAGCCACCGGGCCCTTCAAATCCATCTCCACCACCATGTGTCTCACGACCACCTCCCGGATTTCCAAATCCACCACCCAAATTTGAACCACTACTATCAACTCAACCATTGTTTGTTAACATTAACAACAATACATCTCACCTCCACAACAATGCACCTCCACTTGGAAACATTCACCATCCACCAAATCTTGGAAATCAAGATTTTCTTAATCCTCCAAACATCTTGGACTTTGATCATCCAAATGACATGCCTTACCTCCATAACATGTTTTGTCAATGTTGTAGCACCACAAGGCATGAGATCTAAATGCTCCGAAACCGTGTCAACTACATGTTCTCATACATTCGACACCACCTCGGCTCTTTATTAAACCCACCTTACTTCCCGCATTAGCCGCATGGAAATTTCACTTCACCTCTCAGATTATATAGGAGACAAGATTTTATCCCAAGATTTAGGATTTTTAGTTGTTTTCTTTTCTTTTCTAGGTTAAGTTTATTATCTAATGGGCTTTTACCCCCAAATTTTATATTTGATCACTTATAATGGATTTAACATTATTTCTATTGTTGTGTTGATAATGGTTGTTTAGTTGACTTTAATGTATTTGTGTTGCACATGTAATTGTTCATATATATAGTATTATTTATATGTATATATATTTATATTATATTTATATATATATTTATATATATATATATATATGCTTGTCTACTAACTTTGTTTTGAGCAAACATCCATACCTCGATTTCTTGGTGCCCCAAGCGAGCGGCGAGTATACACCAAGGGGGAGCACTTGCAGTTTAGTCTTTATTCTTTACTTTGCAGTCGTTACCATGTCACTTAGCTTTCGTCAAGACAAGGACTCGCAATGGACGCCTCTACAACATTTTTGCTTCGAAAAAAAGGGGGAAGAAAGAGAAGTTTAGTGTAACATTCGTATTTTAAGGTCGCTATTTATCCAAACTTTATTTCTATTTTCATTTTTAAGTGAGTTATTAATTTTACGTTTACCTAATTTAGTAAGAAATTCTCGTTCCTAGCTTTGCGTAAGCTGTATTTAGAAATCTATTCCGTCGTCGTAGCCTTAAGTGTTTATATAATCTCATAATATTCCCCGATGATTATAAGTTACACTATTTTCATTTTCTGTTGTGTTTCGCGTTTACGTAAAATTCTTGCTTAAAACTCGCGTTTTACCTTAAACCTTACCTTTATTTAACTTATACTTACACTATACTTTAATAAAATCTTATAAACTAAAAATCAAAAAAAAAATCAAATATAATATTTTTTTATAAATCAGGCCTATTAGGCTGGTTTACCAACTCACACAACAACCACTTTACACTCCCCCATTATAAAACACAATCATACCATTCCTATTTTCCATATATGCAAACCATTCACTTTCAAACTTTCTCTCCTTCATTTCCTTCTCCTTGCTGCCGATTTTAGCCCCATCACCACCCTCATCATACAAATTTGTTCATCTCATTTTTAGCATCTTAACATCATCCATAAGTTGCTTGCAAAGTTTGGTGAAATTTCTTGAAGTTTTGAAGAAGTTATTAAGGTTATCTTTTAATCTTTAATTTTTCTTTTAATTTTAATCCATGAAAATGGAAGTTTGATTCTGGAAATGCATGTTTATATGATGTATGAGTTGTGTTTTAAGAGTAGGTATGCATTTGCAGTGATTGAGTTAGGAGTTTAGGATTGATGTTTGGATAGGTTTTAGAGTAAATAATAGGGACTGTTTTGAAACAGTAGAAAAAACGGGTTATAACAAAAATATTTTGGCTTGGAGCCTATGATTAAATTACATGAATGGAAAGATACATGTCTTAGAATCATAGGATAGTTGAATTCTCAACCAACTCCTCCGGATGAGGGAGATATGGTCAAAATACGAAAATAGGTCAAATCTGGAACTAGGATTAGAAAACGAGTTAAACTCCAAAGTTTTTGCCATAAAATGTTAGGTTTTAAAGATTGGGTCTGTGGTAGACATCTTAAGGAAGCCATATCCTTTGGTCTCACCTTCATTTCTATCATGGTTTGGGATTTATGGCCATTTTAGTAAAGGGTAAATATTTTGGAAACTTTCTGTTTTGGATAACCAGGGGTAAAACAGTCTTTTCAATGGTTACGAAACTTGTTAAATTATGTCGACTTAATTTTTGGTAAATAGGTCACAATAGCTTTCAATGAGTGAAAGCCTAACATATTGACATTTGAGAGTAGGAGATATGAGTCCGGGAAGTCGAGTTAAAATCAGAAACTGAGTTTTTACGTCTAGTCTCAAAATTTAAAAACGTATAGTGCACCTTGGAAAAATAAAAATTAAAAGCCGAAACTTAGTAGATGTTCATTTTCCTATAAGCCCAGGTCACAAGTCAATTTGGGGTTAAAAGGATCGGGGAAGGTCTAGTGGTATTGCCATTGGCTGATCTCGGAAATACATTCTCATGATCACATGCTTAACTTTGACGTTATTGTTACTTTCTACGTACTAAGTCGCGTCACTCCTATAGGTTGTCGGTGATTGTTGGTGACCTCTCTCGATCTATATACTCAGCTTCTCGATCCTCGTCGCTTATTTGACTTACAGTGAGTTCATAGCCTCGCTTTTCAAGTATTTTTCTTAAACCCCGCGAGGGAGATGCATGCTAGTTTTTATAAAACGAACACAAGTAGGTTTTTCTCCTATGCTTGGACCCGTATGTGAATATATGTTGTTGCTTGAGTAGCTTTCGTCATAAGACCCCAATCGTGAGCCGTCAACTACCTATGATGGGTAGCCGCTCATACAATTAATAGCGCTATGGGCTTGACAACCCGGTTCGGTTTTTAGGAAGTTTGAATCCGGAAAGTGAGCACTCCCAATGTACGGACATATTGTATGGAGATTTGAGTAGGTATCTGACGAAATACCTAGCCTGGGGGCATTCTTGTATTATTATTATTTGTTTATGGAATTAGTCAATGGGATCGGTGTCGCGAGCTCAATGCAACTGTTGGTTTTTAGCTTGTCATTCAAACCAATGTTCTATTGCTGCTTTATATGAATATTTATACTTGCTTTGTGTTCACCCCTCCTTTACTGTTTTTTTATTATATTCATATGAAACATCACTCAACCTCGTGTTGACTTTTTAGCATGTTTCATCTCAGGTAATTGAAGTCCGGAGGCTTGGAGGCACTGATGAGGAGGATTTGCGCTAACCTTTTTGTGCATCATTTTAAGAAATCCATTCCTTAACAAAAACTTAATTTAGTTTGTTAAAATCAAACTTGTTTTATGTATGGTAACGGACCTCTTGGACTACGTTTGAAACTCTGATGAAAATAATGGAATGGTTGTTTGTTTTAAAACGTCTCTTTGAGTCGTTCTTTATTTCATGCGACTATTGTTCTTCTAATTGTCACCCAGAATTGATGGTTCGTTGCGTGTAAATATGGGGGTGTTAAAAAGAAGGTAAATCATCTCTAAATAACTATTTAGTTACTTTTAATACGCATGAGTCTTATATTTTGTCATCATCAAAAAAAAGGAGATTGTTAATACAATTATTCGCTGCAAAAAATGATATTTATATTTATTGATCTTTTATGTTTTGATAATAACAAATATAATGTCATACTACGTAAAAGTTTACGTAAACAAGTTATTTAGTCGAAAGTTTACTTGAGGACGACAGATCACTTAAGGTATGAATATGACATTATTAAACATAGTTAATGATCAAAGAAAAATATTACCACTTGCATAAACCTTTTCTAATAATATAATTTAAGTTAAACAATAAATAATTATAAGCTACGTTTTTTATTCAGTAAGACAAAATAAGATTAAATCCATAAGTGAAATAATCTTTCCAAATCTTTCTTTAATCTTTCCAAATCTAGAAGATCTTTCTATTGTGTTCTAGAATAATCTATTAAACTAGTTTTATTAAGTACAAAACCAATACTTTTGTATTGAATTGAGGTTAATCACAAAATGACAATCCCCCAACGGATCACCAAAATAACGGGACGGATCCAACTATAGTGGATCCGTGGGTCGCAGTGAACAGTTGTCTGGGCCAACATTTGAATTTCAAAGTGTTGCCTATAAATAGCAACCTTAAGTCTTCATTTTAAGACAACTCTTGACAAATATTTTTAACAACTTCTTTTTATCTTTTTGTATATATTCTTGATCATTTTACTTGTTACATAATCCATTTCAACGTGATCAACTAATTCTACTCTTTAGTTGAAGAACACTTCGATGACGGCAGTTTCAAGTGTTTAATAGTTTGTTGTGTCATCACGTTTGTGATAATCATTCATCTTGCTTGTATTTTGTATTGTGTGTTGTGATATCATATGTGATGATAAGAGTTAGGTATGAAGGCCATAAAATTCATAGTGTGTTAGATTGGTTTATCTGGAAGTAAACTAGAGGGTTTAGCTTTATTACCTGAATATGTGTGATAGCAGATAGGGAGTGGGGGGGTAGAGGGAAGCATGAGAAGATAGGTGTATGCGGGGGGCCCGTATAAGTGAGCGGGGGGCGGGCGTGGTGATAGTATAAATGAGCGGTCAAACTTAGTATTAGGAGGGATTTACATATAAATAGCGACCAGCAGGTCGGTGTTACGCGATGTTAGTCCCGCCTAATGCCCCCCCCCCCCCCCCCCCCCCCTCCCCCCCCCCCCCCCCCCCCCCCCCCCCGGCTTGATGAATAGTGAAGAAAACTCTCAAGTTGGGTATACTTGGGGATTTGTTAGTGAAGTAGGGGCGGAGAGGAGCTTGTAGCCGTGAAACCACTATAATCATTGTGTCATCGGTTTGATCTTTCTTATCTTACTTGTTCATACTTCGTAGATTACTTATTTACTTATTGCATCGCTATCATATACACTTATGTATATCTCCTGAGTTCACATAAGTCGACAATATAAGTTTTATTTAAAAATGGTAAAAACTATTCAACCCCCCTTCTAGTTTCCATACCTTCTATCTCTCACTAAATCTCTTGATCACTAACATTGTTTAATCTTGTTTCAAGTGATCCAATCTCATCTTCTTCCTCCTTCTATCAAGTGCAAAAGAAGAACACTCGTATATGCCAAGAAACGAAGCGTTATAGATTAGTGATTTCTCCTCTATTCTTCTAAGATCCAAAACTCTATTTTCTTGATCTTGTGCTTGTGTGTAAAATTGGATAGTGTATAAATCCGATAGTGTAGATTGTGTCTTGATTAGTATTTTAGTCCTTCAAAGATATCGGTGAAGTGGTAGATTGGTTTTAGCTAAGATTAGGATTCGACATTTAGCTTAGTGTTGGAAAATAACGTAAGCGACGTATAAATGGTTTTCTCAGCCTAAAGGGAGCTTGTTGACATAGTAAATCTCGAGTCGGATACTCAGGGAATGAAGTAGGGCAAAAAGGAGCTTCGTGCTGAACCACTATAATTCTCGGTGTTGTGGTTTGATTGTTCTATCTCTTATCTCTTATCTTTTTTACTTATACTTTACATTCATAGTTATTATTGTTTTGTGGTGTGTAATATTGTTTGATTCATATTGTTGGTTGATTGGACATATAATCGAATCCAGTGTTTCTATAAGCAAAGTTTTTAAAACATAATTATATCGGCAAAACTATTCAACCCCCCCCCCTTTAGTTTTCCACAATTGGTATCAGGAGCCAAGGATCACTCAAGATTTCAAAAACGTTATTTGATTTAAAAGCTTGGACGATATTGATTTCGACAAATATCTAGGGAAGAGCGATCTAATGCAAAGACCATCATTTTCGAAAGCGTAGTTTTATTTATTAGAAAATAGATTCGAAAGATTATGTGAAAATTAAAAAGATCTTGATCTTTAGCATGTTATTACATACGTTGATTTTCAACCTATGACTAAATCCGGAAACCAAACTAGACGAGGTTATCCTTTTTGAAAAAAAAACTAATGATCTTAAAAGAAGGCTTGCAAAAAACAACGAAGCCAAAATGGTTATTTACAACGCTTTGCCTAGAAAATGAAAGAATTTTCATGTGTAATACGGCAAAAATATTTGGAAAAAATTTATTAATCCCACCCATCAAGGAAATAGCCAAGTAAAAGTATAACAAGATTGACCTTTTTGGTACTACAATATGAACAATTCATCATTTTTCGAAAGAGGATCTATAGACCATGTTTTTGCTAGAATGTAACACTATTATTAATAGTTATAAAAGCTCTTGATGAATGTTACTCTGAGCAAAAAACTGTGTTGGAAGTTTATTAGGGCTCTACATCCAAAATGGATAGCAAAGGTCATGATGATTGAAGAGTTAGAAGACTTGATATCACTATCTCTTGATGAACTCATTGTGTCACACCCCCAGACGGGGCCTGGACGGAATACGTGTCCGTTTGAGGGTTTGAGGTCATAAACCAATTTTTTTTTTTTTCTGAACACAAAGCAAATAAAGAACGACACTATTCATGGAATTTGAAAAATAGTGTGTTATCGTTGCATAAAGAAAATAAATTTAAGTTTTACACAATACGAGTCATAAGATGAGTTAATGTAGCACCACACTTGGGGGAAGGAGGAAAAAATGGAAGGGAAGGGGATGGTAAAGCTTATCAAAGTCTTGGATACTTGACAACGAGTATATAAATAGATAAGTCTTGAAATCGGCGAAGTCACATAGCACATAGACTCCATTTAGCATCAACAAATCAAGCCAAGCTAAGCACCTGAGAAAACATGTTTAAATTCAACTAATGTTGGTGAATTCATAGGTTTTTTGAGTTAATTACAAGAGGTGGGTCCACAAGATTTCAAAAACGCATGGGTACTCTATTAACAGATACATTCCTACATAAAGTATTTTTACTGTTACGCTAGCTCATTGACACCGATGCTAATAAAGTAGGGCATATCATATCATGCCACATAGTATTCATGCCCTTAAACTGGTTTGTTCCCCAAACAAAGACCAACCACCATCACAATCGGATCTATGAACATATTCTGTTTGTTCGCAGCTAATTTAGAACCAAACCAGATAGGGGTAATTAGTCCCAATAGATCTATTTACGCATTCGAGCTCACTTAACCAATCCAATTGGCCATAGGTGACTAACGGTTCATGATAGTTTGGGCAATAATGGGTTGTAGGCAAACTTAGGCAACACATAAACATGTAAAACTCATGTTAAGAACTTGTGTCCAATTTTAAAGCAACATTGTTTCTTACCCCAAAAGTTAAAGGCCATTTGAAAATAGGTTTAAAAAATCATGGGGCTCTTATGAACTCCTTAAGCAAGTGTGGAATCGATAATCACTAGGAAGAAATTAGCCGAAGGTCCTACACGCGGACTAAATTATTGAAGCGTCTTAGGTAAACGAAAGATAACCGAAATTGTTACGACACGCTTTCAGAGAAAAGACACCTTATGTGTTTGGCTTTAGTTTGTTTATAAAGCTACGACTAAATAAAATTATAGAGTTTTTGGTCAAGTCTTGGAGTTTATCAAAAAATTACTACTTTTTAAAAAGTTTCTATTTTGGGAAAAAAATTAGTTTCAAGATGTTAATACCGTCCCCTATATTTGTTAAGTTTCCATATTTTCAAAATGCGCTAACTAACCATAATCGCTTAACTTCCAAGTCCGATCCGCTAAGTTTTACCAAACTTACTATTTTTAGTAACTTTATCGCTTTTCCTAAAATACGTTAATGACGTCTTCAAATGATGCTAATCTATATATATGTGTTACTATATGTTTCGCTAGTGTTTAGAAAGTCCAAAAATGTCCGAAAGTGTCCGAATACCCTTTTTACTATTCACATCAGCACACTATTCATTGGGTTTTGCCGAAAAATGTTTCAAGTTTCATTTGGCTATAACTTGGCCGTTTTAAGTCCGATTTTAAAGTGCGATATGTGAAAAACTATCTATTCGAAACAAGCTCTTCAAAAACTACTTTTACGCCTAATGAAAACATTTTTAGGTCGCTCAAAACCTCAAAACAAATTTGGGACAGCAAGCTCTTTTTGTCAAAAACGCAACCAAAATCCATCCAAACTTCACAATAGTGCCTAGTCTAGCCTAATCTCTGTTCACAACTAATCCACCACAAAACCACACCTAAATCTAACCTAATCCCTTCATTTCTATTGTTGCAACACTCATCAACTCTCATCTCGCCAAGAACATAATATTTGACTTAGGAAACTAAAGTAATATCATTATTCATGAAATCTTGTTTTTAAAATCTTTTAAAATTTAAAACACAACATATGGATGTATGGATCTCGAACATATAAAGAAAGATATAAGTAAATCACAAAAAGTAGTTAGGGTTTGCTTACAAAAGATGATGAAGAAGATGGAACACAAGAGATCTTGAAAGAAAAATAGTAGATCTTGAAAACCCATGTATAATTTCAAAACCCTAACTCTTGAATCTTGAGAAACCTTTGAAAATCAAACAACTAATACTTGGATCTACCTTAGAAACCCTTGGAAATGAACTTAGAATGCGTGGATCTTGAAGAAAATCAAAAGTTATGACTGTGTTTGTGAGTGGGTTTGATGCCGTGTGCAAGCAAGGGAGAGGAAGAGAGATGTGAGTTTTTGTTTAGGCTTGGAAATGAAAGTGAACCCTAGTTGTGATATAACATAGTATTTATAGGACATAGATTAGGGTTTTAAGGTTCATAGATGCACACATGATACCAACACATACCAAGAGTGTGTGTGGTCTTGGGTTCGGTCAAAGCTAGCCACATGGAGGGGGGGAAAGTTCAAGCCAACTTTGGCTCCAAGTTTAGCTCATGGCTTGGTCTTGGCTCACCCATAATAGTCCAATTGTGTAAGATATGGCATGCATGCAAGTCACTAGCCAACAAAGTTGTCATTTTCCTTCACATGCATGGTAAGTTTTCAAATTTTGAGTTAGTGGAGCATAAATGATTTAATTTCAAGTCCAAGCTTGTTTTGGTTGGGTTCTAGGCGTCCATATATAACAAAAGAGGAGGGGGAACGAAATTTTTAACATTACAATGCTTGACGGACGATAACTCAAGTTTACACGAAAAGATTACGGGTTTCCGGGGTTCCGTTTGGTCAAAAACGCGAAAAACGCAATTTAAAGGATAAAACCCTAAAATTAATATCGGAAGTGATCAAAAATCACAAAACACTTAGAAAAGTTAAAATATCTCATATAAGGCCTAAACTAATTAATAATCGATGCCGGAACGCGCCCGATGACGTTTTTCAGATTTACGCGGTTTAACTTCCCGGTAAACTGTCAGATTCAAACGTAACGTATAAAAGTCAAAAGTAATGATCAGAAAAGTTTAAAAATATTGACCTGGAATTTATGGGGTGTGACATCCTTTCCCCGTTAAAAGAGCTTTGTCCTCAAAGCTCAGGACGTAGCTTGAGATGTGGATTCAGGGTTAGCGAAAAGATGAGGGTACTTTTTCTGCATTTGGTCTTCGCGCTCCCAAGTATACTTGGGACCTCTTCTTGAATTCCAATGGACCTTCACAATTGGAATGCGACTTTGCTTCAAACGTTTAACTTCGCGGTCCATAATTTCAACCGGTTCTTCAATGAAATTGAGCTTGTCGTCGACGTGGATTTCGTCCAACGGAATAGCGAGCGGTTCGTCGGATAAGCACTTCTTAAGGTTTGAGACGTGAAAGGTACTATAAACACGGCTTAGTTTCTCGGGTAACTCAAGTCGATATGCAACCGTTCCAACTATGGCGAGAATCTTAAAAGGTCCAACATAACGAGGGTTCAGCTTTCCCCGTTTGCCAAAATGTATCACTCCTTTCCAGGGCGATACCTTCAACATAACGTTATCCCCAACTTGAAACTTCAATGGCTTACGTCTCTTATTAGCGTAGCTCCTTTGTCGATCACGTGAAGCTTGTAGACGATGCTTGATTTGGATAATCTTCTCTGTTGTTTAACGAACAATTTCTGGGCCAGTAAGTTGAGCGTCTCCCACCTCAGCCCAACAGATAGGTGAACGGCACTTGTGATCATACAACGCCTCAAAAGGTGCAGCTTTAATACTTGTATGGTAGCTGTTGTTGTAGGAGAACTCTATTAATGGTAGGTGTATGTCCCATCCCTTTCCGAAGTCCATCACACACGCTCGTAGCATGTCTTCTAATGTTTGGATCGTCCTCTCACTTTGACCATATGTTTGTGGGTGGTAAGCCGTACTCATATCCAATTGAGTACCTAGGGCTTCGTTCAACGATTTCTAGAAATGAGACGTAAACTTACTGTCTCGATCAGAAATAATCGAAACTGGCACTCCATGTCTTGAGACTACTTCCTTCAAGTATCGTCTCATCAACTTCTCCATTGAGTCGGTTTCCTTCATTGGTAAGAAATGAGCAGATTTTGTGAGTCGGTCTACAATTACCCAAATTATATCTTGACCAGACGTCTTCTTAGGTAACTTAGTAACAAAATCTATAGTAAAGTTCTCCCAGTTCCATATTAGGATTATGGGTTGAACCAACAAACCGGATGGTTTTTGGTATTCTGCTTTAACCTTTGCACAAGTCATGCATTTACTGATATACGTGGCAATTTCTGCTTTCATGTTGGGCCACCAGTATAGCTTCTTCAAATCTTGGTACATCTTGTCCGATCCAGGGTGGATCGAATACTTTGACTTATGCGACTCGTGCATAATCAAAGCTCTCAAGTCACCAAAACAGGGTATCCAACTTCTATTCTTCAAACACAATGTTCCGTTGGCACGTGGCTCTAGGTTCTTAATCATGCCACACAAATCTTCTGTTCCATAATTCTCTTCCTTTCTTGCCTCAACCTGAGCATTCAAGATTTGCACAGGGAGGTTTAAACCAATTGTCATAACCAAGGCTCGAACTCGTAGTGGCTTAGGTCTACTCTTTCGGCTCAACGCATCAGCCACCACATTCGCCTTTCCCGGGTGATAACGTAACTCACAGTCGTAGTCACTTAACAGCTCTAACCATCTACGTTGTCTCATGTTCAACTCTTTCTGATCTAGAATATGTTGCAAACTCTTATGATCAGTGAACACAACGCACTTCGTGCCGTAAAGGTAATGTCTCCACATCTTGAGAGCGAACACCACAGCTCCCAATTCCAAATCATGTGTCGTGTAGTTCTTCTCATGGATTTTGAGTTAGCGGGATGCATAAGCTATGACTTTCTCCTTCTGCATCAACACTGCGCCTAATCCCTTGTGAGAAGCATCACAATATACTACAAAGTTTTCACTTCCTTCGGGCAATGCCAAAATTGGTGCACTACACAACTTTTGCTTCAATGTCTGGAAAGCAGTTTCCTCCTTTTCACCCCAATTGAACTTTACACTTTTCTGAGTCAGCTTCGTCATAGGCTTGGCAATCTTGGAGAAACCTTCGATAAATCGTCGGTAGTAACCGGCAAGACCTAGAAATTGGCGAATTTCTGTTGGAGTCTTGGGTGATTCCCAATCCTTGATTGACTCAATCTTCGCAGGATCAACGTGAATGCCTTCACTATCAATCACGTGTCTAAGAAATTGTACCTTCGACAGCCAAAAGTCACGCTTTGAGAACTTGGCGTACAATTCTTCCTTCTTGAGTAATTCCAAAATTAGTCTAAGATGTGCATCATGTTCTTCCTTGGTCTTAGAGTAGATCAAGATATCATCGATGAACACGATCATAAATTTATCTAAGTATGGTCTGCATACCCGGTTCATCGAGTCCATGAATACTACCGGCGCGTTAGTCAACCCGAAAGACATCACTTAAAACTCGTAGTGACCATAGCGGGTCCTAAATGCCGTATTTGGAATATCCTCGTCACGAACTCTGAGTTGGTGATAACCAGACCTCAAGTCGATCTTCGAGTACACACTTGATCCTTGCAACTAATAAAACAAGTCGTCGATTCTCAGAAGTGGGTATCGATTCTTTACAATAAGCTTGTTAAGTTCACGGTAGTCGATACACGTTCGAAAAGAGCCATCTTTCTTTTTGACAAACAAAACCGGAGCTCCCTAGGGTGAGGAACTTGGTCTTATAAATCCTTTGTCAGAAAGTTCTTGTAGTTGAGTAGACAATTCTTCCATTTCCGACGGTGCTAATCTATACGGGGCTCAAGCTACAGGTGCAGCACCTGAGACTAAGTCGATTTGGAATTCAAGTTGTCGTATTGGTGGTAATCCAGGTAAGTATTCAGGAAAGACTTCCGGAAAGTCCTGTACAGTCGGCACGTCTTCGAGTCACTTCTCTTTTGACTTGTATTTGTTTTCTTTCACCGTAACCTACACCAGAAATATTTGACAACCTTTCTCCATATACTTCTGGGTCTTTTCACATGATATAATGCTCAATGTTGATTTCTTCTCCTTGTCACTTTTGTCTCCTTGAACGATCAGAATTTCATTTTCGTAAGGAATACGCACTATCTTCTCGTCACAGACAATCACTGCATGATTCTTTGCTAACCAATCCATGCCGATGATAACGTCGAAACTACTCAAATCTATGGGCATCAGGTCGATATTAAATGGATGTCCTAACAATCCTAATGTACAGCCTCTAAGCACAATGTTGGTTTCTGAAGTTCTTCTGTCAGCTAGCTCGACAACGTAACTAACGTCTAAGGTAGAGGGAATGATATCTAGCAATGCACTAAAAGTATTTGATACGAAACTCTATCGACACCCTAAATCAAATAACATATAAGCATGATGATCGTTGAGAAGGAACATACCTGTGACAGTGTTGGAACCTGGGTTAGCGTCACCTCCTCCTAGGACATATGCTTTGCCTCTTGCATCAGGAACTCTTACTTTGTTCCCACGGTTTTGGTTCTTGACTTTGGGACATCCTTCCGGTAATGTCCTTGTGCACCACACTCAAAACATGTAATAACTCCCTAATTCGGCCCTGGAGTTCCTTGAGTAGGTACAGTCATAACAGATCTGCAATCCCTGGCCAGATGTCCAATCATCTTATAGTTATGACACTTAGCAGTACATTGTCCTTCGTGGTGTAGCTTACACCTATTGCAAGAACGTAAAGTGTTCCTTCCATAACCATATCTTCTCATTGTTACAGTCATATAGGGCCTTAGCAACATTCTTAACCTCCAGTATTCTGTCTTTGTGAGGTGGTTTTTGCACCACGGTTGTTTCCTATAGTTGTTTGACATCTCCTCTTTCGTCTGCTTTTCTTACAATCATAAGCCCTATCAACTTTTGATCCATCAAGTTGTTGGCAATTCGAACAGCATCTTGTAGTCTTGTGGGTTCTACAGCAATTACATTCCCTTGGATATTATCAGGAAGACCTCCAATGAATTTCTCTACCCGATCTTCCTCCTTCGGCCATTTTTGGTACCATCATGGTAAGTTCTTTGGAACTTTGAGTGTAAGTATCCATGTCATTTGTTCTTCACCAACAAATTCCAAAACTCTTTTCCAGCTTGTGGATCTCATTTCTCGGACAAGTACACTTCAGTCATCTGCTTCACAGCTCTCTTCATGATAAAGCTATGCACATCATTCGATGGTTCTCTTGTGAGATTTTTCACCAGGTTAATGCACTGTCGAGTAAAGTACAGGTAGCATACTTCACTTGATATCTCTCCGGACAGTTGCTGATGTGAAACACAGTTTCCATCTTTTCACTCCATCTTATCAAACCAACCACACCTTTTGTTCCTTTAAAACTCAGTGGTTGACATTTCATGAAATCTTGGTAAGTACATTCACGAGCAACATGCCTATCGCCTCTTCCATTCACATTACGGTTCTCATTACCGTCACCATTGTCGCCTCCATTGTTTCCATTTCTAGTACCATTTCCATTACCATTTCCATTACCATTTCCATTACCATTTCCATTACCATCTCCTCCTCCATTGTCATTCCCATTCCCGAGTTCAAGATCTCGGTTAACCCGGCGAGCCTCTAGAGCTGCGTCCACACGTTGGTTGATCATTTCTTCAATTGCGGCAGGGGTCATACCGGAACGAGTGTTAGTCATTGTTCTACATCACAAGACACAACCCATGGTGAGATTTGAAACGAATACACGATTATTAGATAACGATAATTTAATACATGCTATGAAATAAAATATAATTACAAGGTGATTGCCAGAACGAATAAATAACAATATAGATAAATAAGCGAGAGAGTCAAAACAAGCTTTTCATTTCATGAATAAAAGCATAATTCGGTTACAATCAAAATCCAAAATAGGTACATGATCCACAATTATTTCTACTGCTAACATCTAGACCTAACCACCAGTCTAGTGTCCTACATGATCATGGTACAACCAGACTAAGGGTGAAAAGCCAAACGTCTCTCAACGTATGACTCCAACCTCCTAAGTCTCTCCCGAGTATCATCGCGATCCCTACGAACCTGATGAAACTCCTCCTGTGAAAGAGACATGTGAAGACGAAGACTGTTTACACGATCCCTCTCGATATCCAACATAGCACGAATCTTGAGGTTCTCCAACCTTAAGCTGTCAATCCTCTCGATCATACTAACTCTCTGTCCCCTAGCTATCAACTGATCAACCTCCAACCGTCTCTAAACAGTCTCAATCCCGACAATCCTATCAATACGAACCTCATACATGTGATGGTAAAAGTCATGCACAACATCATCCAAGTTAATCAGCATATCCTCGAATGACCTAACAATGCCATCCCTAGTGCCAGGCGAATAAGAAGAATCCTCTCCAGCTGGCTCTACAACCTCCTCCTCAACTATTGGTGTCGATATTGGGTCGATACCTACCTCAACTGTGTCTCCAACACTGGTGTCAGCCTCATACTCCTCGGTGTCATCCTTGACATCCCTAGGGTCAATATCAATATGACCTCTAACATCATCCCTATCACCAATACCCAACTCCATATCAACCTCAGTCTCTATAGGATCAATCTCGGTATCCTCTTGGTAAGAGATCAGCACGGGTAGGAGCTAATGATACCATAACTGGCGTAGATGATGGTACA
>BQNB010017017.1:0-70658 GCA_026074375.1 Tanacetum coccineum | reverse complement strand
AATTTCAACAGAAATTGATGCTACGTATTACGATCCAGAGGGAGATATTTTGATTCTCGAAGCTTTTCTCAATAGTGATCAATTACCTCCTCTGCCAAATCGAGGAGAGTATTTACCGGAAATCCAAAACGAGATTAAAATCGTTGAACCAAAGAAGTCTTCACTCGAATTTGCTACTTCTTATGAACCAAAGAAAGAAACTACTGAAGTTGAACTCAAAGAGTTGCCACCACATCTTGAGTATGCATTTTTAGAAGAAGATAACAAGCTTCCCGTCATAATTTCAAAAGATTTGAGTAATGATGAAAAGATCGCTCTCATTAAAGTTCTTAAATCCCGAAAGCGAGCAATTGCTTGGAAACTTTCTGATATTAAGGGTAGTGACCTTGAGTTTTGTTCTCACAAAATTCTATTAGAAGAGGATTATAAACCAGCGGTCCAACATCAGAGAAGGGTTAATCCAAAGATCCATGATGTCATTAAAAAAGAGGTTGAAAAACTTCTTGATGCTGGATTGATCTACCCAATCTCAGATAGTCCTTGGGTTAGCCTAGTTCATTGTGTACCAAAGAAAGGAGGAATGACCGTAGTAACAAATGATGATAACGAATTAGTGCCGACAAGACTTGTCACAAGATGGAGGGTATGCATAGATTATCGTAAGTTGAACGAAGCTACAAGAAAAGACCATTTCCCTTTGCCGTTCATGGATCAAATGCTTGAAAGACTCGCAGAAAATGAGTACTATTGTTTCCTCGACGGTTTCTCGGGTTATTTCCAAATTCCAATTGATCCAAATGACCAAGAAAATACCACATTCACCTGCCCATACGGAACATTTGCTTATCGCTGCATGCCTTTTAGTTTATGCAATGCACCAGGCACGTTTCAGAGGTGTATGATGGCAATCTTCCATGACATGATTGAAAAGACAATGGAAGTCTTCATGGATGATTTCTCGATTTTTGGAGATTCTTTTTCTACGTGCCTCACCAATTAGAAAAAAATGCTTAAACGGTGTGAAGACACTAACTTAGCTCTAAATTGGGAAAAAAGCCATTTCATGGTGAAAGAAGGTATCGTACTCGGACATAAGATCTCGAAGAAAGGAATTGAAGTCGACAAAGCTAAGATCGATGTGATTTCTAAGCTACCTCACCCAACCACCATTAAGGGAATTCAAAGTTTTCTCGGGTATGCTGGTTTTTACCACAGATCCATCAAAGACTTTTTAAAGATCTCTCGACCCATGACCCATCTCTTAGAGAAAAACACTCCTTTTATCTTCTCGGAAGATTGCATTCTAGCCTTTCAAACATTGAAAAAGAAGTTAACCGAAGCTCCAATTCTCATTGCTCCAAATTGGGACCAACCTTTTGAAATCATGTGTGATGCAAGTGATTATGCAATAGGTGCGGTTCTAGGGCAAAGGATTGAGAAGCATTTTACACCAATTCATTAAGCAAGTAAGACAATGACCGAAGCAGAATCAAACTACACAACAACAGAGAAAGAGATGCTTGCAGTAGTTTATGCTTTTGAGAAGTTTTGATCATATCTTATCATGAACAAAAGTGTTGTTTACACGGACCACTCTGCATTGAAATACCTCTTCAAGAAGAAAGACGCCAAAGAAAGATTGCTTAGATGGGTCTTACTTCTTTAAGAATTCGATTTTTTAGTGATTGATACCAAAGGAGCTGAAAACTATGCAACCGATCACCTCTCTCGTCTTGAAAACCCGTATGAGAATGTTTTTGATCCTAAGGAGATTAATGAAACTTTTCCTCTTGAAACATTGAATACGGTGACTTCTCATGATGACCAAAATACCTCATGGTTTGCCGATATAGCAAATTACCATGTGGGGAATTTCTTATCAAAGGAATGTCAACCCAACAAAAGAGGAAGTTTTTCAAGGATATAAAGCATTACTTTTGGGATGATCCCTATCTCTTTCATACATGTGCGGATCAAATCATCCGTAGGTGTGTATTTGGCCAAGAAGCTCTTGAAATCCTCAAGGCTTGTCATGAAGGACCCACCGGGGGCCATCATAGTGCTAATATCACCGCTCGAAAAGTATTTGATGCCGGTTTCTTTTGGCCTACAATTTATAAGGATGCTTACAAATTGATCAAATCTTGTGATCCATGTCAAAGACAATGCAAAATTTCACATCGTGATGAGATGCCTCAAAATGTTATCCAAGTTTGTAAAATTTTTGATGTATGGGGTATTGATTTTATAGGACCTTTTCTGTCGTCTAGAGGAAACAAATATATTCTAGTAGCCGTCGATTATCTTTCCAAATGGGTTGAAGCCAAGGCGCTCCCCACCAACGATGCTAGAGTAGTTGTCAAATTTTTGAAATCCCTTTTTTCCTGATTCAGTGCACCGAGAGCGATCATAAGCGATCGTGGGACCCATTTCTGTAATGACAAATTTGATAAAGTTATGTCTAAATATGGTGTTACACATCGTCTTTCTACCGCTTACCACCCTCAGACTAGTAGTCAAGTCGAGGTGACGAATCGTGGACTCAAAAGAATCTTAGAGAGGACGGTGGGAGAAAACCGCGCCCCATGGTCAGACAAGCTAGACGATGCTTTATGGGCTTTTAGAACCGCTTACAAGACTCTAATTGGATGTACTCCCTACAAGTTAGTTTATGGAAAAGCGTGTCACTTACCCGTCAAACTAGAACACAAGGCATATTGGGCTCTTAAGCATGCCAACTTCAATCTCAAGACTGCGGGTGATCATCGAAAGCTCCAACTCAATGAACTTAACAAGCTTCGTGATCAAGCTTATGAGAATTCGCTAATCTACAAGGAGAAGACAAAGAAACTTCATGATTCCAAGATAAAGAACCGAATCTTCAATGTTGGTGATCAAGTCTTGCTTTTCAACTCCTGATTAAAGATTTTCTCCGGAAAGCTCAAATCCCGATGGTCCGGACCTTTCACAATTACCGAGGTTTATCCTTATGGCACTGCCAAGTTGTCTCATGCCGACGGTTCGAATTTCAAAGTCAATTGTCGTCGTTTGAAGCACTATTATGGAGGAGATACACCACCGATGGTTATCCCGGACCTCCAGACTTTCCCTAAGGACAACTAAATTCAGGGATCGAGTCGAGCTTGTGACTCGGTGACCAAAAACAAGCCGCTTCGTGGGAGTTCACCCCATGCTTATCCATTCTCTTTCTATTTTCTTAAATAATGTGTTGTGATGTGTTGTGGCTATCCTCTTCCTGTTTCTTGTTGTTTGTTGTTTGTTGTGATTTTTGCAGGATTAACCTAACAAATTCTAAAAAAGACTCTCGTCCGGTGTTGTATCCTGTTTCACTCGAGCTTCTCATCCTTTGTTTGAAATTAGTTTGGGGAGATCCAATATCCTTTCATCTTATCGATTTACGTTTATCTTTGCATAATTCATAAACGGCTTAGATTTTCATAGAGACCCGACTTTAAACATTGAGGACAATGTTTCGTTTTAGTTTGGGGAGGGAATCTATCGATTTGATGTTACCTGCTTATTTTTTTGTTCTCACGTACCCGTTTTCCCAAAAAAATAGCAAAAATTTTTAAAAAATATAAAAATGTTAGAAGTTAAAAAAATTTAAAAAAAATAATAATAAAAGTGTTAAGACACGAATGTAGGTTTTCCGTTGGTAAGAATAAGAAGTAATTTTTGACCCGATCATACATGTAGAGTTCTAGCTTTCTCCCTTAACAATTAATGATGATAGTTTGTGCTAGTCTCATGTAGACTTTAAACATGCTAGACTTGAATCATTAGTAAATGAAAACTTGTGCTAATCTCAAGTAGATTTTAAAATATGACCGGTGGATTTTATATAGGCTAAGTATTTGCGAATTTCTTTATTAGAGATTTTAAATTGAAAAGAATAAGAGATGATAGTGTTGATTACGAGTTAGGATGCTAAACAAAGTTTATTTGGAAAACTTAAAGGCTTATAAGAATAACTTGTGGTTTTTCTTCCCCGGAGTTCTTAAAATGATTAATTATACGTGTTCGCTTTAATTTTTACAAATTAGAGTTTTACTCTTAAAAGTCTAATCAACATATTCAGAGAAAAAGCTTTATCGATGATGAAGTCAAACATCGTTGGTAAATAAGAATTTTAGTTCAAGTTTATACTTTGGGTTTCTAAAACAAAATTTTTTCTATTTGCAAAAATTATGTGTTAAATTAATTAATTGGTTATATAAAAAAATCTATAAAAATGTAGTTGGTGAATAAAAAGGATGTAAGTTATAAATCCTTAGTGTTAATAATTAATATACAAACTCCATCGTAATAAAGTACATGGGCATTTGTCGGTTCGCTCCCGATGTGACATCGAAAGAAAGGGTGGAGGATGTATATTTAGGGTTGGTATCATAATAAGTACACGAGCTCTTGTCGGAGGCGTGGCCGATGTGTCGTCGAAAGAAAAGTGATACCGATTCCTAGCCTAATAATGTAAATAGTAATAATAAAGTTCCAAAGTTGGAAAATAAATAGTAAAAGTTTCATTTTCTAAAACCAAGGTATTCTTTTGAACTAAGGTTTGCAAAAGTCTACAAGGATTTTTCATCGGAAGTTCATGCGTTTCGATTAGTATTCTCCGGATGGGGTGTCAAAAGCCTTAGCACTTACCCGATGACGGTGGGATGCTAGAGAAGAAAGTCATTAATGGGACAAGTGAACCAACGATGTCTTAGCCAAAGAGGTTTTTGTTTGCTTTGAGTTGTGATTTTACTAAGTGATTAACATATTAGCCCAAAAGGCCCATGTGTAAAGCTTAGTCGGATTTCAACTATCTAAATATGTGGATTTAATGGTTTAAATTAATTTGAACACACAGACCTAAATATATGATTTATGTCGGGAAGAGGAATTCACAAGTTTTAATTATAAGTAGTCTTAGCATCTTAGTTCGTAATTAGTAGTGATCTTATTTTTAAGCTTAGCATGGGAAAAGTGAAAAATCAGGAATGATGAAGTTATCTTTTAGACACTTGATTGTGCTTTTTGTTCCATGATCCTAAAAGTTACCAATGTGGTAATGAAAACAATACATTATGTCTTTTGTAAATAAATAAGTTGTAGTTAGGTAGTTTATTATCAAGAAAAATCATAAAAAGAGAAAAAGTTTTGAAAATTGGAAATCGGGTGTTTTATAACTTGTGACTTTGAAATTTTTCCACAAAGACTTTACTACTTATTAAAGGATTAGTTTGGGGAAAATTTCTTAAGTATTTGGTTATAAGGCATGTAATATTGCGTGAGGACACACAATCGTTTAGTTTGGGGAATTTTGATATGTGTAAAATACACATATCCATTATTACCTAATTAGGCCCAATTAAACCCAAAACAGACCAAAAATGGTAAAAATATGCTTGTATTTGTGTTTTGTGTGTGCAGGTACGGATATATCAAAAATCACAAGAAAACCATCAAAAACGGGCAAGCATGGACACGAGAACGGAAGAGTAAACAAAAGCCGGAAGTCAAAGTCAACCTTGGTTAAGCTTCAGTTAAAGAAAAGTCAACTCATGGTGGCCAAACATAGTCAACCCAATAAAGACAAACCTAAAAAAATATTTCAACAATTGATCCTTAAGTTTCAAAGTTTACACAAATTGGTCCCTAAACCCTTAATGGGCCTTAAAACTCTAAAGCCCTACCCGGATAACAAAAGCCCATAATAAAAGCCCAATTTACAAAACCATTAACCTTTCAATAAACCACAGGGACCATTCTTTCTTATTTTGAAAGTCAAAATATTACTTGGTCTTTTGATAATCAAAGAGAGGGACTAAAAATGCCATAAGCCCAAAGTTTAAATATTATTTACCCGTTTTCAGTTAAAACAAGCAGGAAAGTGTGGCACTATTACCATCTTCCCATCTTTCACCCAGGCGTAATCAAGGGCAAGTCTCAATCAAATGAAGGCAAATTTAAGAGCTCGTTAACAAGATGGCAGGGATAGATCAGTCAAATCAAAGGAAACTTGATCTCTTAGCTCACTCTCCAAGGCTCAAGCCACGTGTGTTGAGGAGAAAGCACAAGGGCATTGGTTTTGCATTAAACGCACTTAGTAAAACAAACACAATTGAGTCTCAAAAAAAAAAAAAACAAAAAAAAAATCGGATTTGCACGTCTGGCATTCCGTGTGAGATTCATTAGTGCTCCAACGGTGCGACAAGAAGGAATCAATGATGAAGATAACTGATCAAAGGGAATGTGTTGATAGGCGCGTTCTAACAGTTAGAGCCTAGACTGGATCTTCGTGTGCCTATAAAACGGCCTCATTATCACACATTCAGACGTAGTATTTTAGTAGCTTATTGTAGTTTTTATTGCTTATTGTAATTTTCTATTTTTTTAAAAGCTTTTCTAGTGTAATTTCTCTTTTCATATTGTAATCAGCAGCTTCTCTTAATATAAATCAAGTTTGTTTTAATCTTGTCTTTTAATCTTTTAAGATCTAAAATGTCTTATAATAGTCAATAAGCTCTCATAAGCTTATATAAGCTACTATAAGCTCTCATGAGTCTCTAAGCACATGATTTGAGCTCAATTGATCTTAAATCTTACATAAATTTAATTAACAAGCTTAAAAATTCTATTTACCTTAACTTGGGGATTTAAGCTTTTGGAAGGAGATCTAGAAATGGAAGAGATCTCAAGGATTTTACTCCTAGCTTATTTATAAGCTAGGAGAGCTTGTAGCAAAGCTCTAAGAGCCATTATGCTTCTGTTAAGCTGAAGCTCTAGTAAGTTTCTTTTTAATTTCCTTGCTTTTAAATTCTAGCTTAAATAGTTGTCTTATTGCTTTATAACTTAGATTTGCTTATTTGCTTAAAGTAGTAGCTTATTTGTGCTTATTTCTACTTAATATTGCTTATTAGACTATATTGATCATCTGTTTTTAGCTAGCTAATTATAAATCTTAGTGTTTTCATATTTGTCATTTAAATCTATAAAAAGCCAAAAATATAGTAGCCTAGTCTTAGATCTTAAATTTTAGCTTAATACAGTTGTTAAATTGTGCTTAAATAAGTTGTTATAAGCCCCTAGTTATCTAGTAGTCTAGTTTTCATAAGTAAATTTTAGTTTTAAAAGCTTAATCAATTATGTCAAGTGCATAAAGGGGTGTTTGGTTTAAGTAGTTTTGACTATCAAAAAGTCAAATGACTTGTGCAATCATTTGAGTTAGTGTATTCTCATTTTAGATTAATAGTAAATTGTAGTACTTCGCCAGTTAGTTTTCAATATCAGACAAATTTGAGCTTACTTTCATCACTTCAGCACCATGGCATGTTTTCCTTTTTTCTTAGTTTGAGAAAACTTGATCCAAGCCTTGGAAGGTTTGGAATTTGCTTGTACTAAGTTAAAACACTCCTAGTGAGTGAGTTTAATGCAGTAGAGACCTTAAAGGATTCCTGCATTTTTGATTTTGTACTCTTGCAAAGTGCATCAGCAGGAACCTAAGCTGTTCCTGTTGTCACTTTTGGTTTAATTTTAGTTAGGTAAACTTAGTTTAGCTCTAAAATTAAGTGAGGGATTAGAAGTAGATACAGCTTAATATATAATTGGTCTTATCTTTCATTTTCTAGCTTAAATTCCTAGGTAAAATTTAGCTTAAAAATCACTAAAAAGCCAATAAACCAAAAACAGTAGCAAGGTTAGATTAGCTTTAAATTTTTGATTTCTTAGCTTATAGTAATTGCTTTTATGACTTAATTGAGTAGCTTATAGTAGGATTATTTAATTCTGAAAAGCTTAGCTTCTGTCTAGCTTAATTAAGTAATTGAGCTTAGCTTAATTTTAAGCTTTTTGAGTTTTATGCTTAGTTTTTAGTATTTAGCATTAATTTTAGATAGTGTTAAGTGTTTTCAGCAAAGTTTTCTTTTCATTTTTAGTTTAAATACATCATAAGCTTCTTAGATCTCCTTTTTCTTTTCAATTTGAGCTTAAATTGAGCTTGTTTTAGCTGTTTAAGTAAAACCAAGGGAAAACCCCCACTTTCTGTTTTCAGCTTATTGATAAGCTGTTTTTGAGCTACCACTTGTTCTACAACTTTGATTTTATAAGTTTTTCATAATAAGCCAGTTCGAAATTGAACTTATTTTTGGGCTAAATGGACTTAGTTTGAAGTCGGGGTTGGGCCTCAGGGTAGGAAGTGTAACTTTTAAGTTTTAATTGTTTTCTCAGTTAGTCCTTTGTTTTGCATTGTTAGTCCTTAGTTAAATTTCTTTGTTAGTTTAATAATTTTAAATAATTAGGTTTAATTTTTAATTAGTTTAATTAAACTTTAATTAAAAAGTAAAAATTAGGGCTTTTATTTTTATAAAATTTCTCATCACTTTCTCGTTTTAGTATAATTTTTATAAAAATTTTAGGATTTATATTCTCGCTCCACAGGCTCCTGCTCCACAAGCTCCCGCTCCATAGGCTTCCGCTCCACAGGCTCCCGCTCCACAGGCTCCCGCTCCACAGGCTCCCACTCCACAGGCTCTCGCTCCACAGGCTCCACAACGATACCGAAAGTTGTTACTTATTCAATTTTTCTGAGTGATGTATTTTGAGTGGTGGGATACAGAAAGTTGTTACCTAGTTACATATTTAACAAAATTTATAGGTGATTTATTCCATCTGTAACAATATATAAACCATGGTAAACCCCTTTACCCGAGCACTCAAAACCATGGCGGCTGAAGCAGGGGAATTAGGGTGATCAAAATTCAACTTCTTTTCTTTAGGTTTTGAGTGCTCTGGTAAAGGGGTTTACCATGGTTTATATATTGTTACAGATGGAATAAATCACCTGTAAATTTTGATAAATATGTAACTAGGTAACAACTTTCTATATCCCACCACTCAAAATACATAACTTAGAAAAATTTAATAAGTAACAACTTTCTGTATCGTTGTGGAGCCTGTGGAGCGAGAGCCTGTGGAGCGGGAGCCTACAGAGCAGGAGCCTGTGGAGCGGGAACATAGGGCTTATTTGGCTTATGATTTGTGCTTATATTTCATAATGCCTATGTCCCGTCCGCAGGCTCCTGCTCCACAACGCTCCGCTCACAGGCTCCCGCTCCACAGGCTCCCGCTCCACAGGCTCTCGCTCCACAGGCTCCACAACGATACAGAAAGTTGTTACTTATTCAATTTTACTGAGTGGTGTATTTTGAGTGGTGGGATTACAGAAAAGTTGTTACTAGTTACATATTTATCAAAATTTTACAACGTGATTTATTTCCATCTGTAACAATTATATAAACATGGTAAACCCTTTACCCCGAGACTTCAAAACTAATAAAAGAAGATGAATTCTGATCACCCTGATTCCCCTGCTCCAGCCGCCATGGTAAGCCACATAGGGCTTATGAAATATAAGCACAAATCATAAGCCAAAAATAAACATCCCCTTAAATGTTTAACTATTGAACAAATTTTTAACTATTGAATAGAGGGGGGGCATTTGATTCGGCCTATATGAGGTTATTTGATTTCAAGCTACAAATTTCTAGCTTATATCCCTGAAATAGAAAGATTATGTTTATATAAGCCGAAATCAAATAAGCTTATAAGCCCACAAGTTTCAAAATAAGCCGAAAACATAGGGCTTATGAAATATAAGCCCAAATCATAAGCCAAAAATAAACACCCCTTGAAATTTTTAACTATTGAATAGATTTTTAACTATCGAACAGAGGGGGGTGTTTGATTCGGCTTATATGCGGTTATTTGATTTCGGCTTATATAAGATAAGCCGAAATCAAATAAGCTTATAGGACCAAATGAATTTAAAAAAATAAAATAAAACTAGCTTACCATGGCGGCTAGAGAAGGGGAATTAGGGTGATCAGAATTCATCTTCTTTTCTTTAGGTTTTGAGTGCTCTGGTAAAGGGGTTTACCATGGTTTATATATTGTTACAGATGGAATAAATCACCTGTAAATTTTGATAAATATGTAACTAGGTAACAACTTTTTGTATCCCACCACTCAAAATACATCACTCAGAAAAATTGAATAAGTAAAAACTTTATGTATCGTTGTAGAGCCTGTAGAGCGAGAGCCTGTGGAGCGAGAGCCTGTGGAGCGGGAGCCTATGGAGCGGGAGCCTGTGGAGCGGGAGCCTGTGGAGCGGGAGCCTGTGGAGCGAGAGCCTGTGGAGCAGGAGCCTGTAGAGCGTGAACATAGGGCTTATTTGGCTTATGATTTGTGCTTATATTTCATAAGCCCTATGTTCCCGCTCCACAGGGGCTGCCCTCACTGTCCTAAGCACCCCGCTCCATAGGCTCCCGTGCCACAGGCTCCCGCTCCACAGCGGCTCTCGCCTGTTCCTCCCATTCCACAGGCTCCACAAACGATTTACAGAAAGTTGTTACTTATTCAATTTTTCTGAGTGATGTATTTTGAGTAGTGGGTTACAGAAAGTTGGTTTACCTAGTTACTATTTATTCAAAATTACCAGTGATTATTCCTATCTGTAACCAAATATAAACCATGGGTGTAAACCCTTTACGCGCACCCCACTCAAAACCTAAAGAAAAGAAGATGAATTCTGATCACCCTGATTCCCCTGCTCCAGCCGCCATGGTAAGCCACATAGGGCTTATGAAATATAAGCACAAATCATAAGCCAAAAACAAACACCCCCTTAAATTTTTAACTATTGAACAAATTTTTAACTATTGAACAGAGGGGGGCGTTTGTTTCGGCTTATATGAGGTTATTTGATTTCAAGCCACAAATTTCTGGCTTATATCCCAGAAATATGAAGCTTATGTTTATATAAGCCGAAATCAAATAAGCTTATAAGCCCACAAGTTTCAAAATAAGCCGAAAACATAGGGCTTATGAAATATAAGCCCAAATCATAAGCCGAAAATAAACACCCCTTGAAATTTTTAACTATTGAACAGATTTTTAACTATCGAACAGAGGGGGGTGTTTGATTCGGCTTATATGAGGTTATTTGATTTCGGCTTATATAAGATAAGCCGAAATCAAATAAGCTTATAGGACCAAATGAATTTAAAAAAATAAAATAAAACTAGCTTACCATGGCGGCTGGAGCAGGGGAATTAGGGTGATCAGAATTCATCTTCTTTTCTTTAGGTTTTGAGTGCTCTGGTAAAGGGGTTTACCATGGTTTATATATTGTTACAGATGGAATAAATCACCTGTAAATTTTGATAAATATGTAACTAGGTAACAACTTTCTGTATCCCACCACTCAAAATACATCACTCAGAAAAATTGAATAAGTAACAACTTTCTGTATCGTTGTGGAGCCTGTGGAGCGAGAGCCTGTGGAGCGGGAGCCTGTGGAGCGGGAGCCTGTGGAGCGGGAGCCTGTGGAGCAGGAGCCTGTGGAGCGGGAACATAGGGCTTATTTGGCTTATGATTTGTGCTTATATTTCATAAGCCCTATGTTCCCGCTCCACAGGCTCCTGCTCCACAAGCTCCCGCTCCACAGGCTCTCGCTCCATAGGCTCCTGCTCCACAGGCTCTCGCTTACAGGCTCCTAACCGATACAGAAAAGTTGTTACTTATTCATTTTTTTAAAGTGATGTATTTTGATATGTGATGGGATAACAGAAAAGTTGTTACATAGTTACTTATTTATCAAATTTACAGAGTGATTTATTCCATTTGTAACAATATATAAACCATGGTAAACCCCTTTACCCGAGCACTCAAAACCTAAAGAAAAGAAGATGAATTATGATCACCCTGATTCCCTTGCTCCAGCCGCTATGGTAAGCCACATAGGGCTTATGAAATATAAGCATAAATCATAAGCCAAAAACAAACACCCCCTTAAATTTTTAACTATTGAATAAATTTTTAACTATTGAACAGAGGGGGACGTTTGTTTTGGCTTATACGAGGTTATTTGATTTCAAGCCACAAATTTCTAGCTTATATCCCAGAAATATGAAGCTTATGTTTATATAAGCCTAAATCAAATAAGCTTATAAGCCCACAAGTTTCAAAATAAGCCGAAAACATAGGGCTTATGTAATATAAGCCCAAATCATAAGCCAAAAATAAACACCCCTTGAAATTTTTAACTATTGAACAGATTTTTAACTATCGAACAGAGGGGGGTGTTTGATTCGGCTTATATGCGGTAATTTGATTTCGGCTTATATAAGATAAGCCAAAATCAAATAAGCTTATAGGACCAAATGAATTTTAAAAAATAAAATAAAACTAGCTTACCATGGCGGCTAGAGAAGGGGAATTAGGGTGATCAGAATTCATCTTCTTTTCTTTAGGTTTTGAGTGCTCTGGTAAAGGGGTTTACCATGGTTTATATATTGTTACAAATGGAATAAATCACATGTAAATTTTGATAAATATGTAACTAGGTAACAACTTTCTGTATCCCACCACTCAAAATACATCACTCAGAAAAATTGAATAAGTAACAACTTTCGGTATCGCTGTGGAGCCTGTGGAGCGAGAGCCTGTGTAGCGGGAGCCTGTGGAGCGGGAGCCTGTGGAGCAGGAGCCTATGGAGCGGGAACATAGGGCTTATTTGGCTTATGATTTGTGCTTATATTTCATAAGCCTTTTGTTCCCGCTCCACAGGCTCCTGCTCCACAAGCTCCCGCTCCACAGGCTCCCGTTCTATAGGCTCTGGCTCTAGAGGCTCCACAACGATACAGAAAGTTGTTACTTATTTAATTTTTCTGAGTGATGTATTTTGAGTGGTGGGATACAGAAAGTTGTTACCTAGTTACATATTTATCAAAATTTACAGGTGATTTATTCCATCTGTAACAATATATAAACCATGGTAAACCCCTTTACCCGAGCACTCAAAACCTAAAGAAAAGAAGATGAATTCTGATCACCCTAATTCCCCTGCTCCAGCCGCCATGGTAAGCCACATAGGGCTTATGAAATATAAGCACAAATCATAAGCCAAAAACAAACACCCCCTTAAATTTTTAACTATTGAACAAATTTTTAACTATTGAACAGAGGGGGGCGTTTGTTTCGGCTTATATGAGGTTATTTGATTTCAAGCCACAAATTTCTGGCTTATATCCCAGAAATATGAAGCTTATGTTTATATAAGCCGAAATCAAATAAGCTTATAAGCCCACAAGTTTCAAAATAAGCCGAAAACATAGGGCTTATGAAATATAAGCCCAAATCATAAGCCGAAAATAAACACCTTGAAATAGAGAGAGAGAACTATTGAAAACATATTTTTAAACTTCAAACTCAGGAGGGGGGAGTTTCATCGCGCGCTTATATGAGGTTATTTGATTTCGGCTTATATAAGATAAGCCAAAATCAAATAAGCTACTCTCTTCGCGCAAATGTGTGTGATATATAGCGCTCCAAATGAATAAAAAAATAAAATGAATCTAGCTTACCATGGCCGGCATTAGTGCAAGGGGAATTGGCGTGTTGTAGTAGTCATAGATATAGAGTAGAGAGTACAGAGAGAGAGAAGAGAGAAGAGTGTGTGCTTGGTACACAAGTGGTTTACCATGGTTTATAATATTGTCTACAGTATGGAATAAATGTCACCTTATATTATAGTAAGTGTGTGTGTGATTAAACGCTCAGTAATAGAGTAACAACTAGAGATGTATTCCACTACACGGCAAAAATACATCACTCAGAAAAATTGAATAAGTACTCAAACTTTCTGTACGTTGTACAAGCTGTGGTGTGAGAGCTGTGGAGCTGAGAGAGCTATTGGCAGCAGGAAGCTGTGGAGCAGGGAGCCTGTGGAGCGCGGAAAATAGGGGCTTATTTGGGCTTATGATTTGTTGCATATATTCATAAGCCCTATGTTCCCGCTCCATAGGCTCCTGCTATACAAGCTCCCGCTCCACAGGCTCCCGCTCCATAGGCTCTCGCTCCACAGGCTCTACAACGATACATAAAGTTGTTACTTATTCAATTTTTCTAAGTGATGTATTTTGAGTGGTGGGATACAAAAAGTTGTTACCTAGTCATTAGGGATACAGTATAAATGAATACCTTCCAAGATAAATGTGAAATTTGGTACAGTATAAATATCAATGAATACCTTATTTTTATGTGCAAACTACTCTTATGAATAAGGTAACAAAACATGACTAATCCAAATTATTTACTCCTACAAACTACTCTTATGAAATCAAACTTAAATTCCTTATTTATCTTCTCTTTTATACATGGTGTGGATGTGTTGTGTGTGTTTGAGAACAGTTGAGTTAGAGAGAGTTTGGTGAAGAAGGATATGAACGATGTCATATTAATCTTAGATCGTTTTGATGGATTGTGGGCTTGTGGTTATGGGGTATCGTTTTTCTAGTAGTGCTTGGAGGACTTAGGAGTCGTGCTTAATAAACATCAGAGAGTATGAATTGAATGCTCAATTGACCTAAAATATTTCAAGGAGCTACACTCTCGCACGCACGCGCAAAAAGAGAGAAGAGAGTGTGTGTGTGTCTTGGTCAAAATAGGTATTTTATTTTGGAATTAAAAACACATGTAGTGATATTCGCGCGCGCTCTCGCGCATTTGACGGTGTATAGAGTTGAGCAGCATGGAGAACTACGGAACAAAACAAAAACACGCTTCTCTCGACAAGCCATATGTTGTCAAACGACAAAAAACATGATAATAAGTGTGATACTCAAGCGGCAATCATCCCTTTTAACACGCATCGGCGCGCATAGATATAGATATAAACTTAGCTCTCGCAACTCTCTCTGTTTTTATCAAAGTAACACTTTTTCTTGCTTGACTTGGAGGAAGTACGCACCCTTCGCTCGCGCACGCGCGATGTGTTGCGATGACGTGTGGTGCGGGGTCCGTGTTTGTCTCCAATATTACTCAGCATCTATAGATAGATATTACATGCTCGCTCTCGCGCTTGTGATAAAAAGAAATACTTTCAAAATGAAAAAGCGCATACTTGATATGAGAAAGCTCACCTTTGTTTCCACCTTAGAAAAAATCTTTTTTAGGTATTCGTGACACTCTTCAGTGTAGTCACTCCCCCGCGCGCGCGCGCCAATGTTGCACCCATCGAGCTTGAAGTTCCCACAGTTAGCGCAAACTAGGAGTCATTAAACTGGGAACTCGCTCATCGTCTATTTCATAAAGCAAAAAAGATATATAATTACATAAGAGAAGCGACATATTAAAAACAAACAAGGAGGTAAAATTAGTCATACGTAGCGCTGTGAGCATCATGCGGAGTAGGTTCTTGTATCTAAAATCAATTCAACCAATTTATTACATATAGAGAGAGAGAGATTAAGAGAAAATTAATAATAAATTTTTAACTACAAACAGAAAGAATAAAAAAGGAGGTAATTAACATCCATCAAGTCAAGTACAGATCAACAACGTGGTCTTGCGGTTCATGGAACCTGTACTGTGTTTCGCAATTGTTTGAATCTGTCTCTCTCTCTCACGTGTGTTGTATAAAGGAAAATATTAACAAAACAAATATTGATAATCTAAAAAACTAAAACTGCTCTCTAAACATTTCAACACATGCAGACGCTCTTTGCGCTCATCTCTCGCGCAGGTTCGTGATTGGAATGTAGATTATCTACTTAACCCGCTTCTGTGTGTGTAAAGTGTGTGTAATGTGTACTACGCTATATAGATATACAAGCTCAAATTGAACCACAATCAAAAAACAACACCATTATAATTATAAGATATAATAAACTGTAAATTAATAAAATAAAATAAATAATGTAAACAGTAAATACCTTGATAGATCAAAAAATTAGGATTGATGAAAAAGAAGATAGATTGTTGAAGAAAAGAGGCAGGATTAGGGGTTTATTTATAGTGGGAAAGAACCTAAGACTTAAACGGCAAGGATTTGGGGTTCTATTTATAGTTCAAAATGGCAAGGATTTGGGGTTCTATTTATTGCTGAACTTTTTCAAGAAACTTTTATACGTATTTAATGAGATTTTATGTGAAAATAACGCATAATTAATGTTTTAATATGTTACATGTTTTGAAAAGGGCAAGTCAAATAACAATTTAAAGAATTCATTGAATGTAATAATGTTGATGAGCAGTCAATGTGTATGTGATTTATTTTTTTAATTGTATATTTCCGTTGAACTTTTCTTGATTTTGTAAAAAGTAATAATGCACATAATCATGGAAGCGCGCGCAATCTCTCACTCGACAACAATGGATTATAGCTGGAAAACATTCTCATTCATTTACCACAATTATGTTGTACTCGCTCTAAGTGTGTGTGTGTTCGGATCAAATCACCCGAAATTGATATGCGGTCAATTAAATTTTGAAAACACTTTCTATGCTAAAAAACATAATAAAACAAGTATGTGTGCACTCTCTTCGCACAATCGCAGTTTAACAACTTTGATTCATTTTCTCAGTTAAATTCAATTATATTATTGTAATACATAAGAATACACACTAAAAATAACAAAAGCATACCTTAAATATTTTTTCGACCCCATTGTATTATGTATACATAGAAAGTGTTTCAAAAATTTAATTGACGCATATCAATTTCGATTTTGAACCGAAATATTGATTATAATCAACATAATTGTGTAAATGAATGAGATGTTTCCAGCTATATCATTGTTGTCAGGTTTTGAAACTTTCCATGATTATGGAGATTATTACAATTTACAAAATCAAGAAAAGTTCAACCGAAATATACAATTAAAAAAAATACAATATTTGACTGCTCATCAACATTATTACATTCAATGAATTCTTTAAATTGTTATTTGACTTGCCCTTTTCAAAACGTGTAACATATTAAAACATTAATTATGCGTTATTTTCACACAAAATCTCATTAAATACGTATAAAAGTTTCTTGAAAAAGTTCAGCAATAAATAGAACCCCAAATCCTTGCCGTTTTGAAGTATAAATAGAACCCCAAATCCTTGCCGTTTAAGTCTTAGGTTCTTTCCCCTATAAATAGAACCCCAAATCCTTCTCTTTTCTTCACAATTCTATCTTCTTTTCATCAATCCCTAATTTTGATCTATCAAGGTATTACTGTATACTTTATTTTATTTTATTTTATTTAATTACAGTTATTGTAATAATTATAATGGTGTTGTTTTTTGATTGGTTCAATTTGTATTGTTATGGATTTAATTTTTGTTATTAATTTGAAGCGGGTAAGTAGATAATCTACATTCCTACTCGAACCTGAAATGATTACAATATTCTGCATGTGTTGAAATCGTTTAGAGAGCAGTTTAGTTTTTCAGATTATCAATAATTTGTTTTGTTAATATTTTCTTTGATACAACACAGCGTGAGAGAGAGACTGAGATTCAAACCAATTGCGAAAATGTCTGTTTATACTACTACTCAAAACCGCAAGAACCACGTTGTTGATTCTGTACTTGACTCTGATGGTATGTAATTACCTCCTTTTTTATTCTTTCTGTTTGTAGTTAAAAATTTATTTATTAATTTTCTCTTAGATCTAATTATATGTATATTGGTGACTTGTTTTTAGGCTTACAAGAACTACTCCGCAGGATGCCGGCCATACGTATGACTAATTTTACCTCCTTGTTTCTTTTTAATATGTCGCTTCTCTTATGTAATTATATATCTTTTTTGCTTTATGAAATCAGACGATGAGCGAGTTCCCAAGTTTATGACTCCTAGTTGCGCTACGTGTGGGAACTTCAAGCACGAGTGCACATGTCAACCGGTGGACCACATGAAAGAGTGTCACGAATACCTAAAAAAGATTTTTTCTAAGGTGGAAACCAAAGTGAGCTTTCTCATATCAAGTATGTGCTTTTTCATTTTGAAAGTATTTCTTTTTATCACAAGAATTGATCATGTTTTTTGTATGCTGTTAAGATTGGAGACAAACACGGACTTCATCCACCAGCGCAGCCAGAAAGGGTGATACTTCCTCCAAGGTCGGAGCAAGAAAAAGTGTTACTTATAAAAACATTGATGGATTCTAAGTTTGTCTTCTAACCGATGATGTTAAAAGGGGGATGATGCTCGCTTTGAGTTACTTTTTTATCTATGTTTTTGTCGTTTGACAACATTGTCTTGGATGTGTTAGTTTTGTTTTTGTTCCGTAGTCTCCATGCTTGCTCAACTCATATACACCGTCAAATGACTTACATAAAGTAATGTGTTTTTTAATTCACAAAAATAAAATTACCTTTTTTGACCAAGCAAAACTTCATTTTTGAAGTCGTATTGTAGCTCCTTGAAATATTTTAGGTCAATTGAGCATTCAATTCATATTCTCTGATGTTTATTAAGCACGACTCCTAAGTCCTCCAAGCACTACTAGAAAAACGATACCCCATAACCACAAGCCCACAATCCATCAAAACGATCTAAGATTAATATGACATCGTTCATATCCTTCTTCACCAAACCTCTATATAACATGAAAGTTCAATCAAAGATTAATATCACACCATGTATAAAAGAGAAGATAAATAAGGAATTTAAGTTTGATTTCATAAGAGTAGTTTGTAGGAGTAAATAATTTGGATTAGTCATGTTTTGTTACCTTATTCATAAGAGTAGTTTGCACACAAAAATAGGGTATTCATTGATATTTATATTGTACCAAATTTCATATTTATCTTGGAAGGTATTCATTTATACTGTATCCCTAATGACTAGGTAACAACTTTTTGTATCCCACCACTCAATAATACACGCCACTTGATGCCTACAAAATTGAATAAGTAACAACTTTATGTATCGTTGTAGAGCCTGTGGAGCGAGAGCCTGTGGAGCGGGAGCCTGTGGAGAGGGAGCTTGTATAGTAGGAGCCTATGGAGCGGGAACATAGGGCTTATGAAATATAAGCACAAATCATAAGCCAAATAAGCCCTATTTTCCCGCTCCACAGGCTCCTGCTCCACAGGCTCCTGCTCCATAGGCTCTCGCTCCACAGGCTCTCGCTCCACAGGCTGTACAACGATACAGAAAGTTGTTACTTATTCAATTTTTCTGAGTGATGTATTTTGAGTGGTGGGATACAGAAAGTTGTTACCTAGTTACTTATTTATCAAAATTTACAGGTGATTTATTCCATCTGTAACAATATATAAACCATGGTAAACCCCTTTACCAGAGCACTCAAAACCTAAAGAAAAGAAGATGAATTCTGATCACCCTAATTCCCCTGCTCTAGCCGCCATGGTAAGCTAGATTTATTTTATTTTTTTAAATTCATTTGGTCCTATAAGCTTATTTGATTTTAGCTTATTTGATTTTGGCTTATCTTATATAAGCCGAAATCAAATAACCTCATATAAGCCGAATGAAACACCCCCCTCTGTTCGATAGTTAAAAATCTGTTCAATAGTTAAAAATTTCAAGGGGTGTTTATTTTCGGCTTATGATTTGGGCTTATATTTCATAAGCCCTATGTTTTTGGCTTATTTTGAAACTTGTGGGCTTATAAGCTTATTTGATTTCGGCTTATATAAACATAAGCTTCATATTTCTGGGATATAAGCCAGAAATTTGTGGCTTGAAATCAAATAACCTCATATAAGCCGAAACAAACGCCCCCCTCTGTTCAATAGTTAAAAATTTATTCAATAGATAAAAATTTAAGGGGGTGTTTGTTTTTGGCTTATGATTTGTGCTTATATTTCATAAGCCCTATGTGGCTTACCATGGCGGCTGGAGCAGGGGAATTAGGGTGATCAGAATTCATCTTCTTTTCTTTAGGTTTTGAGTGCTCGGGTAAAGGGGTTTACCATGGTTTATATATTGTTACAGATGGAATAAATCACCTGTAAATTTTGATAAATATGTAACTAGGTAACAACTTTCTGTATCCCACCACTCAAAATACATCACTCAGAAAAATTAAATAAGTAACAACTTTCTGTATCGTTGTGGAGCCTCTAGAGCTCCAGAGCTATAGAAACGGGAGCCTGGTGGAGCGGGGCTTGTGGAGCAGGAGCTGGTGAGAGCGGGAAACAAAAGGTTATGAATTAATAGCACAAATCAATAAGCCAATATAGCCTATGTTCCCGCTCCACAGGCTCCCGCTCCACAGGCTCCCGCTCCACAGGCTCCCGCTACACAGGCTCTCGCTCCACAGGCTCCACAGCGATACCGAAAGTTGTTACTTATTCAATTTTTCTGAGTGATGTATTTTGAGTGGTGGGATACAGAAAGTTGTTACCTAGTTACATATTTATCAAAATTTACATGTGATTTATTCCATTTGTAACAATATATAAACCATGGTAAACCCCTTTACCAGAGCACTCAAAACCTAAAGAAAAGAAGATGAATTCTGATCACCCTAATTCCCCTTCTCTAGCCGCCATGGTAAGCTAGTTTTATTTTATTTTTTAAAATTCATTTGGTCCTATAAGCTTATTTGATTTTGGCTTATCTTATATAAGCCGAAATCAAATTACCGCATATAAGCCGAATCAAACACCCCCCTCTGTTCGATAGTTAAAAATCTGTTCAATAGTTAAAAATTTCAAGGGGTGTTTATTTTTGGCTTATGATTTGGGCTTATTATTACATATGGACCTATGTTTTTTCGTGCTTATTTGAATACTTGTGAATGGGGCTTATAAGCTTATTTGATTTAGGCTTATATAAACATAAGCTTCATATTTCTGGGATATAAGCTAGAAATTTGTGGCTTGAAATCAAATAACCTCGTATAAGCCAAAACAAACGTCCCCCTCTGTTCAATAGTTAAAAATTTATTCAATAGTTAAAAATTTAAGGGGGTGTTTGTTTTTGGCTTATGATTTATGCTTATATTTCATAAGCCCTATGTGGCTTACCATAGCGGCTGGAGCAAGGGAATCAGGGTGATCATAATTCATCTTCTTTTCTTTAGGTTTTGAGTGCTCGGGTAAAGGGGTTTACCATGGTTTATATATTGTTACAAATGGAATAAATCACTTGTAAATTTTGATAAATAAGTAACTAGGTAACAACTTTCTGTATCCCATCACTCAAAATACATCACTCAAAAAAATTGAATAAGTAACAACTTTCTGTATCGTTGTGGAGCCTGTAGAGCGAGAGCCTGTGGAGCGGGAGCCTATGGAGGGAGAGCCTGTGGAGCGGGAGCTTGTGGAGCAGGAGCCTATGGAGCGGGAACATAGGGCTTATGAAATATAAGCACAAATCATAAGCCAAATAAGCCCTAATGTTCCGCCCACAGGGCTCCTGCTCCACAGGCTCCGCTACAGGCTCCCGCCTCCATAGGCTCCCGCTTCACGGGCTCTCGACTTCTCAGGCTCCTATAACGATACAGAAAGTTGTTAATTATTCAATTTTTTGAGTGATGTATTTTGAGCTGGTTTCCTTTAGTGGGATACAGAAAGTTGTTACTAGTTACATAGTTATCAAAATTTACAGTGTGATTTATTCCATCGTAACAATATTAAACCATGGTAAACCCCTTTACCAGAGCACTCAAAACCTAAAGAAAAGAAGATGAATTCTGATCACCCTAATTCCCCTGCTCCAGCCGCCATGGTAAGCTAGTTTTATTTTATTTTTTTAAATTCATTTGGTCCTATAAGCTTATTTGATTTCGGCTTATCTTATATAAGCCAAAATCAAATAACCTCATATAAGCCGAATCAAACACCCCCCTCTGTTCGATAGTTAAAAATCTGTTCAATAGTTAAAAATTTCAAGGGGTGTTTATTTTTGGCTTATGATTTGGGCTTATATTTCATAAGCCCTATGTTTTCGGCTTATTTTGAACTTGTGGGCGTATATGATTATTTTGATTTCGGCTTATATAAACATAAGCTTCATATTTCTGGGATATAAGCCAGAAATTTGTGGCTTGAAATCAAATAACCTCATATAAGCCGAAAAAAACGCCCCCCTCTGTTCAATAGTTAAAAATTTGTTCAATAGTTAAAAATTTAAGGGGGTGTTTATTTTTGGCTTATGATTTGTGCTTATATTTCATAATCCCTATGTGGCTTACCATGGCGGCTGGAGCAGGGGAATCAGGGTGATCAGAATTCATCTTCTTTTCTTTAGGTTTTGAGTGCTCGGGTAAAGGGGTTTACCATGGTTTATATATTGTTACAGATGGAATAAATCACTTGTAAATTTTGATAAATATGTAACTAGGTAACAACTTTCTGTATCCCACCACTCAAAATACATCACTCAGAAAAATTGAATAAGTAACAACTTTCTGTATCGTTGTGGAGCCTGTGGAGCGAGAGCCTGTAGAGCGGGAGCCTGTGGAGCGGGGGCCTATGGAGCGGGTGCTTGTGGAGCAGGAGCCTGTGGAGCGGGAACATAGGGCTTATGAAATATAAGCACAAATCATAAGCCAAATAAGCCCTATGTTCACGCTCTACAGGCTCCTGCTCCACAGGCTCCCGCTCCACAGGCTCCCGCTCCACAGGCTCCCGCTCCACAGGCTCCCGCTCCATAGGCTCCCGCTCCACAGGCTCTCGCTCCACAGGCTCTCGCTCTACAGGCTCTACAACGATACATAAAGTTTTTACTTATTCAATTTTTCTGAGGTGTAGTGATTTTTTTGAGTGGTGGGATACAGAAAGTTGTTACCTAGTTACATATTTATCAAAATTTACAGGTGATTTATTCCATCTGTAACAATATATAAACCATGGTAAACCCCTTTACCAGAGCACTCAAAACCCTAAAGAAAAGAAGATGAATTCTGATCACCCTAATTCCCCTTTTTTTCTTCTTAGCCGCCATGGTAAGCTAGTTTTATTTTATTTTTTTAAATTCATTTGGTCCTATATGTATTACTTTGATTTCGGCTTTATCTTTATAATCCGAATCAACTACCGCATATAAGCCGAATCAAACACCCCCCTCTGTTCGATAGTTAAAAATCTATTCAATAGTTAAAAATTTCAAGGGGTGTTTATTTTTGGCTTATGATTTGGGCTTATATTTCATAAGCCCTATGTTTTCGGCTTATTTTGAAACTTGTGGGCTTATAAGCTTATTTGATTTCGGCTTATATAAACATAATCTTTAATATTCGGGATATAAGATAGAACATTTGCGTTGAAATCAAATAACCTCATATAGGCCGAATCAAATGCCCCCCCTCTATTCAATAGTTAAAAATTTGTTCAATAGTTAAACATTTAAGGGGATGTTTATTTTTGGCTTATGATTTGTGCTTATATTTCATAAGCCCTATGTGGCTTACCATGGCGGCTGGAGCAGGGGAATCAGGGTGATCAGAATTCATCTTCTTTTCTTTAGGTTTTGAGTGCTCGGGTAAAGGGGTTTACCATGGTTTATATATTGTTACAGATGGAAATAATCACTTGTAAATTGATAAATATGTAATAGGTAACACTTTCTGTATCCCACCACTCAAAATACATCACTCAGAAAAATTGAATAAGTAACAACTTTCTGTATCGTTGTGGAGCCTGTGGAGCGAGAGCCTGTGGAGCGGGAGCCTATGGAGCGGGAGCCTGTGGAGCGGGAGCTTGTGGAGCAGGAGCATGTGGAGCGGGAACATAGGGCTTATGAAATATAAGCATAAATCATAAGCCAAATAAGCCCTATGTTCCCGCTCCACAGGCTCCTGTCTGTAAGGCTTCCCGCTCCAAGGCTTCCCGCTCCACAGGCTCTCGCTCCACGGCTCACACGATTACAGAATGTTGTTATTATTAAATTTTTTCTAAGTTATGTATTTTGACTTTAGTGGTGGATATAGAAAGTTGTTTACCTATTTAGTGCATATTTATTCAAATTTACAGGTGATTTATTCCATCTGTAACATATATAAATCATGTAAACCCCTTATACCAGAGCACTCAAAAACCTAGAAAAGAAGTTGAATTTTGATCACCCTAATTCCCCCTGCTTCAGCCGCCCATGGTTTTGAGTGTGCTCGGTTAAAGGGGATTTACCTGGTTTATTATATGTTACCAGATGGAATAAATACCTATAAATTTTTGTTAAATATGTAATATGGTAACAACTTTCTGTATCGCACTTCAAAATACATCACTCAGAAAAATTGAATAAGTAACAACTTTCTGTATCGTTGTGGAGCCTGTGGAGCGAGAGCCTGTGGAACGGGAGCCTATGGAGCGGGAGCCTGTGGAGCGGGAGCCTGTGGAGCGGGAGCTTGTGGAGCAGGAGCCTGTGGAGCGAGAATATAAATCCTAAAATTTTATAAAAATTATACTAAAACGAGAAAGTGATGAGAAATTTTATAAAAATAAAAGCCCTAATTTTTACTTTTTAATTAAAGTTTAATTAAACTAATTAAAAATTAAACCTAATTATTTAAAATTATTAAACTAACAAAGAAATTTAACTAAGGACTAACAATGCAAAACAAAGGACTAACTGAGAAAACAATTAAAACTTAAAAGTTACAAAATTATACCCTGAGGCCTAAACCCCCGACTTAAAACTAAGTCCATTTAGGCCCAAAAATAAGTTCAATTTCGAACTGGCTTATTATGAAAAAACTATATTAAAATCAAGTTGTAGGAACAAGTTGGTAGCATCAAAAACAGCTTATCAATAAGCTGAAAACAGAAAGTGGGGGGTTTCCCTTGGTTTCACTTAAACAGCTATAACAAGCTCAATTTAAGCTCAAATTGAAAAGCAAAAGGAGATCTAAGAAGCTTATGATGTATTTAAACTAAAAATGAAAAGAAAACTTTGCTGAAAACACTTAACACTATCTGAAATTAATGCTAAATACTAAAAACTAAGCATAAAACTCAAAAAGCTTAAAATTAAGCTAAGCTCAATTACTTAATTAAGCTAGACAGAAGCTAAGCTTTTCAGAATTAAATAATCCTACTATAAGCTACTCAAATCTAAGTCCATAAAAGCAATTACTATCAGTATAAAGAATCAAAAAATTTAAAGCTAATCTAACCTTGCTACTGTTTTTGGTTTATTGGCTTTTTAGTGATTTTTAAGCTAAATTTTACCTAGGAATTTAAGCTAGAAAATGAAAGATAAGACCTATTATATATTAAGCTGTATCTACTCTATTCCCTACTTGAATTTTAGAGCCTAAGACCTAAGTTTACCTAACTAAAATTAAACCAAAAGTGACAACAGGAACAGCTTAGGTTCCTGCTGATGCACTTTGCAAGAGTACAAAACCAAAAATGCAGGAATCCTTTGAGGTCTCTACTGCATTAAACTCACTCACTAGGAGTGTTTTAACTTAGTACAAGCAAATTCCAAACCTTCCAAGGCTTGGATCAAGTTTTCTCAAACTAAGAAAAAAGGAAAACATGCCATGGTGCTGAAGTGATGAAAGTAAGCTCAAATTTGTTGATAATTGAAAACTAACTGCTAAAGACTCAATTACTATTAATCTAAAATGAGAATACAACTAACTCAAATGATTTTCACAAGTCATTTTGACTTTTTGATGTCAAACTAGCTTAAACCAAACACCCCTTTATGCACTTCGACATAATTGATTAAGCTTTTTAAAACCTAAAAAAGAAAAAAAAAAAAAAATTTTTACTTATGAAAACTAGATACTAGATGACTAGGGGGCTGCCTATAACAACTTATTCTAAGCACGATTTAACAACTGTATTAAGATAAAATTTAAAAAATGATCTAAGACTAGGCTACTATATTTTGCTTTTTATAGAATTTAACATGACAGATATGAAAACGCTAAGTTTTATAATTAGCTAGCTAAAAACAGATGATCAAATATAGTTTAATCAAGAATATTAAGTAGGAAATAAGCACAGAATAAGCTATTCTTTAAGCAAATAAGCAAATCTTAAGTTAAAATAGCAATATATTTAAGACAAAACTATTTAAGCTAGAATTTAAAAGCAAGGAAATTAAAAAGAAACTTACTAGAGCTTCAGCTTAACAGAAGCATAATGGCTCTTAGAGCTTTGCTACAAGCTCTCCTAGCTTATAAATAAGTAGGAGTAAATCTTGAGATCTCTTCCATTTTCTAGGGATCTCCTTCCAAAAGCTTAAATCCCACGTTAAAGGTAAATGGAATTTTTAAGCTTGTAATTAAATTTATGTAAGATTTAAGATCAATTGAGCTCAAATCATGTGCTTAGAGACTCATGAGAGCTTATAGTAGCTTATATAAGCTTATGAGAGCTTATTGACTATTATAAGACATTTTAGATCTTAAAAGATTAAAAGACAAGATTAAAACAAACTTGATTTATATTAAGAGAAGCTGCTGATTACAATACTGAAAGAGATATGCACTAGAAAAGCTTTTAAAAAAATAGAAAATTACAATAAGCAATAAAAACTACAATAAGCTACTAAAATACTACGTCTGAATGTGTGATAATGAGGCCGTTTTATAGGCACTCATAGATCCTTCTAGGCCTCTAATCTGTTAGACGCGCCTATCAACATCATCCCTTGATCATTCTTCAATCATTGATTCCTTCTTGTCCACCGTTGGATCACTAATGAGCTCACACGGATTGCCAGCGTGGCAATCCGTTTGAGACTCAATTGTGTTTGTTTACTAAGTGCGTTTAGTGCAAAACCCATGTCCCTTTGTGCTTTCTCCTCATCACACGTGGCTTGAGCTTGAGAGTGAGCTAATGAAATCCTTTGATTTGACTGATCTATCCCTGCCATCTTGTTAACGAGCTCTTGAATTGCCCTTTTTTGATTGAGACTTGCCCCTTGATTTACCCTGGGTGAAAGATGGGGACGATGGGTGAATAGTGCCACACTTTCCAGCTTGTTTTAACTAAAAACGGAGTAAAATAATATTATAAAACTTGTAGCTTATGCATTTTTAGTCCCTCTCTTTGATTATCAAAAGACCAAGTAATATTTTGACTTTCAAAATAAGAAAGAATGGTCCCTGTGGTTTATTGAAAGGTTAATGGTTTTGTAAATTGGGCTTTTATTATGGGCTTTTATTATGGGCTTTTATTATGGGCTTTTGTTATCCGGGTAGGGCTTTAGGTTAAGGACCATTAAGGGTTTTAGGGACCACAATTGTGGTAAATTTTTGAAACTTAAGGACAAATTTTGAAATATTTTAGGTTTTGTCTTTATGTGGGTTGACTATGTTGACCATGAGTTGACTTTTCTTTGACTGAGCTTGACCAAGGTTGACTTTGACTTCGCTTTTGTTCACTCTTCGTTCTCATGTCCATGCTTGCCCGTTTTTGATGGTTTTCTTGTGATTTTTGATATATCCGTACCTGCACACACAAAACACAAATACAAGCATATTTTTACCATTTTTGGTCTGTTTTGGGTTTAATTGGGCCTAATTAGGTAATAATGGATATGTGTATTTTACACATATCAAAATTCCCCAAACTAAACGATTGTGTGTCCTCACGCAATATTACATGCCTTATAACCAAATAACTTAGAAATTTTTCCTCCAATGCTACTCTTTATAAGTGTAAAAGTCTTTGTGGAAAAATTTTCAAAGTCCAAGTTTATAAAACACCCGATTTCCTATTTTCAAAACTTTTTCTCTTTTTATGATTTTTCTTGATAAATAACTACCTAACTACAACTTATTTATTTACAAAAGACATAATGTATTGTTTTCATTACCACTTTGGTAACTTTTAGGATCATGGAACAAAAAGCACAATTAAGTGTCTAAAAGATAACTTCATCATTCCTGATTTTTCACTTTTCCCATGCTAAGCTTAAAAAGATCACTAAATATACGAACTAAGATGCTAGACTATTATAATTAAACTTGTGACTTCCTGCTTCCCGACATAAATCATATATTTAGGGTCGTCGTGTTCAAATTAATTTAAACCATTAAATCCACAAATTTAGATAGTTGAAATCCCACCAAGCTTTTCACATGGGCCTTTTGGGCTAATATGTTAATCACTTAGTAAAATCACAACTCAAAGCAAACAAAAACCTCCTTAGCTAAGACATCGTTAGTTCATGAATGACTTTCTTCTCTAGCATCCCACCGTCATCGGAGTAAGTTACTATGGCTTTTGACACCCATAAAAAATATAAAAAAAATCCCCGGAGAATACTAATCGAAACGCATGAACTTCCGATGAAAAATCCTTGTAGACTTTTGCAAACCTTAGTTCAAAAGAATACCTTGGTTTTAGAAAATGAAACTTTTACTATTTATTTTCCAACTTTGGAACTTTATTATTACTATTTACATTATTAGGCTAGGAATCGGTATCACTTTTCTTTCGACGACACATCGGCCACGCCTCCGACAAGAGCTCGTGTACTTATTATGATACCAACCCTAAATATACATCCTCCACCCTTTCTTTCGATGTCACATCGGGAGCGAACCGACAAATGCCCATGTACTTTATTACGATGGAGTTTGTATATTAATTATTAACACTAAGGATTTATAACTTACATCCTTTTTATTCACCAACTACATTTTTATAGATTTTTTTATATAACCAATTAATTAATTTAACACATAATTTTTGCAAATAGAAAAAATTTTGTTTTAGGAAGAACCCAAGTATATCTTGAACTAAAATTCTTATTTACAAATGATGTTTGACTTCATCATCGATAAAGCTTTTTCTCTGAATATGTTGATTAGACTTTTAAGAGTAAAACTCTAATTTGTAAAAATTAAAGAGAACACGTATAATTAATCATTTTAAGAACTCCGGGGAAGAAAAACCACAAGTTATTCTTATAAGCCTTTAAGTTTTCCAAATAAACTTTGTTTAGCATCCTAACTCGTAATCAACACTATCATCTCTTATTCTTTGCAATTTAAAATCTCTAATAAAGAAATTCGCAAATACTTAGCCTATATAAAATCCAACTCGGCATATTTAAAATCTACTTGAGATTAGCACAAGTTTTCATTTACTAATGATTCAAGTCTAGCATGTTTAAAGTCTACATGAGACTAGCACAAACTATCATCATTAATTGTTAAGGGAGAAAGCTAGAACTCTACATGTATGATCGGGTCAAAAATTACTTCTTATTCTTACCAACGGAAAACCTACATTCGTGTCTTAACACTTTTATTATTATTTTTTTTTAATTTTTTTAACTTCTAACATTTTTATATTTTTTAAAAATTTTTGCTATTTTTTTGGGAAAACGGGTACGGTTTAGGACACAAAAAAAGAAGACTGGTAACATCAAAATCGATAGATTCCTCCCCAAACTAAAAACGAAAACATTGTCTCAATGTTTAAGTCGGGTCTCTTTTATGGAAAATTAAAGCCGTTTATGAATTATGCAAAGATAAACGTAAATCGATAAGATGAAAGGATATTGGATCTCCCCAAACTAATTTCAAACAAAGGATGAGAAGCTCGAGTGAAACAGGATACAACACCGGACGAGAGTCTTTTTTAGAATTTGTTAGGTTAATCCTGCAAAAATCACAACAAACAACAAACAACAAGAAACAGGAAGAGGATAGCCACAACACATCACAACACATTATTTAAGAAAATAGAAAGAGAATGGATAAGCATAGGGTGAACTCCCACGAAGTGGCTTGTTTTTGGTCACCGAGTCACAAGCTCGACTCGATCCCTAAATTTAGTTGTCCTTAGAGAAAGTCTGGAGGTCCGGGATAACCATCGGTGGTGTATCTCCTCCATAATAGTGCTTCAAACGATGACAATTGACTTTGAAATTCGAACCGTCGGCATGAGACAACTTGGCAGTGCCATAAGGATAAACCTCGGTTTAATTTGTGAAAGGTCCGAACCATCGGGATTGAGCTTTTCCGGAAGAATATCTTTAATCAGAGTTAATGAAGCAGACTTGATCACCAACATTGAAGATTCGGTTCTTTATCTTGGAATCATGAAGTTTCTTTGTCTTCTCCTTGTAGATTAGCGAATTCTCATAAGCTTGATCACGAAGCTCGTTAAGTTCATTGAGTTGGAGCTTTCGATGATCACCCGCAGTCTTGAGATCGAAGTTGGCATGCTTAAGAGCCCAATATGCCTTGTGTTCTAGTTCGACGGGTAAGTGACACGCTTTTCCATAAACTAACTTGTAGGGAGTGCATCCAATTGGAGTCTTGTAAGCGGTTCTAAAAGCCCATAAAGCATCGTCTAGCTTGTCTGACCATGAGGCGCGGTTTTCTCCCACCGTCCTCTCTAAGATTCTTTTAAGTCCACGATTCGTCACCTCGACTTGACCACTAGTCTGAGGGTGGTAAGCGGTAGAAAGACGATGTGTGACACCATATTTAGACATAACTTTATCAAATTTGTCATTACAGAAATGGGTCCCACGATCGCTTATGATCGCTCTCGGTGCACCGAATCGGGAGAAAAGGGATTTCAAAATTTTGACAACTACTCTAGCATCGTTGGTGGGGAGCGCCTTGGCTTCAACCCATTTGGAAAGATAATCGACGGCTACTAGAATATATTTGTTTCCTCTAGACGACAGAAAAGGTCCCATAAAATCAATACCCCATACATCAAAAATTTCACAAACTTGGATTACATTTTGAGGCATCTCATCTCGATGTGAAATTTTGCCTTGTCTTTGACATGCATCACAAGATTTGATCAATTTGTAAGCATCCTTATAAATTGTAGGCCAAAAGAAACCGGCATCAAATACTTTTCGAGAGCGTGGGTGATATGCACTATGATGGCCCCCGGTGGGTCCTTCATGACAAGCTTTGAGGATTTCAAGAGCTTCTTGGCCTAATACACACCTACGGATGATTTGATCCGCACATGTATGAAAGAGATCGGGATCATCCTAAAAGTAATGCTTTACATCCTTGAAAAACTTTCTCTTTTGTTGAGTAGACATTCCTTTGATTAGAAAATTCCCCGGGTGGTAATTTGCTATATCGGCAAACCACGAGGTACTTTGATTATCATGAGAAGTCACCGTATTCAATGTTTCAAGAGGAAAGGTTTCATTAATCTCTTTAGGATCAAAAATATTCTCATACGGGTTTTCAAGACGAGAGAGGTGATCTGCTGCGTAGTTTTCAGCACCTTTGTTAGGATCACATAAATGGACCCAAACAAAGAAGCTTCGGTCACTCGAAGTTACAAGACAAAAGTCTAGCTCGAAAGTGGTCGATATAAACATGCTTTTTAGATTAAGACAAATATGTGCCGAAACCTTTCAAAGCATACACTACGGCGAGCATCTCCTTCTCCGTTGTAGTGTAATGAATTTGAGCTTCGGCCATCGTCTTACTAGCATAATGAATCAGTTGAAAATGCTTCGTCTTACATTGTCCAATAACGCACCAATCGCAAATCCTTGCATCACACAATAATTCGAAAGGTAGGTTTCCAAACCGGGACAACTAAGAACGTAGCTTCGTCCGCTTCTTCTTACGGGTTTCGAAAGCATTGATACAATCAAGAGAAAAATAAAATGGTGTGTCTTTTGGAGAAGTGAGATTATTGTCTAGAAATCCTGGAAAAGACTTGAATGAAACTGACAGTAAAATCCTGCAGACCTAAAAAACTTCTAACTCCTTGACGCTAGTCGATGAGGGATTTAGCAGCTCACTCAACGATTGCTCGGTCGACCTCAAGTTCGGACTTTGATATCTTATGACCTAATACAATACCTTCTAGTACACATGAAAATACATTTTTCCCAAATAAGGACAAGATTTGGTCTTCGTATCTTTTAACTTCGTTCAAGATTAGAAAAACATGCATCAAAACTATCACAAAAAATGGAAAAATCATCCATAAACACCTCCATTATGTCTTCCTCTATCAATCGAGAAAATCGCCATCATACAACTTGAAAGGAGTTCCAGGAGCATACATAATCCAAAGGCATACACGATAAGCACAAAGTACAGTACGGGCACTAAAAGTTGTTTTCTCTTGACCAGCGGATCAAATTGGAATATGCAAAATACCCTGAAAAACCATCTATGAAACAATAGTATTCATTGCCGCAAGACGTTCTAGCATTTGATCCATGAACGGAGAGAAAATGATCTTTACAGTCGCATTGTTAGTCTTCCTATAAACGATACATACTCGACCATCCGGTAACTAGACCGTGTCGGAAATAATTCATTCTCTTCATATGCAACGACGTCATTCCTCCTTTTTTAGGAACACAATGGATTGGACAACCCACGGCTGTCGGAGATCGGTATATCATTCCGGCATCAAGAGTTTAATCACCTCTTCTTTAATGATCTTCATGAATTTTCGGTTCACCCTTCTTTGACTTTGCACCGATGGTTTACAATCGTCTTCCATCAAAATCTTATGAGTACAAAAACGAGGGTCGATACCCTTGATATTGGTTATTTTCCAAGCAATTGCACGTTTATGAGATTTAAGAATATTAATGAGTGCTTCTTTTTGATCGTTTTTTAATCTTTTGCTATATGACGGGTTACCTTTATCGTTTTCTTCCCAAGAAAGCAAAAATTTTTTCCCCCTAAAAAGTGAAAATGGTAAGTCTTTAATTCTAATTCCGGAGCCTTCAATAAAGATTTGGCCCTCGGTAACTCACTTTGCCTTAAGGTTCCATCGGAGGGATTGAAACGGTCAACATTTAACATAGTTCAAGCACAAAAATATCTTTCTCCGGATCAACAATCATCATGAACACTTTCCAAAGAGATTGGATATGTCATAAAGAAAAGCCTTGATTTCTTCCAAAGTAAAATTCGGAGTAAATGGCTCAGACGCTAAGTGGGATGTCACTTAAAAATCATCACTAAGGAAATCCTAAGTTATACTTGGAACATACTCTCACAAATCTCAACAATATGTCAATTCGTTTACGATTTGTCTTTCATAATGAGTATTCATGGTTTGGTCTAAATTGAAAGTGACGGCTTCGTTATCAACACGTAAGGATTTCCCTTCATAAACGTCAATTAAGGTACGATCGGTTTTCAAAAATGACCTTCCAAGTATAAGAGGTACTCGGGGATCAGCTTCGAAATCGACAACTACAAAATCGGCGGGAAAGTGGAATTTTCCAACTTTAACGTAGACGTCTTCGGCTAAACCCTTAGGGTAAGTTATGGATCGGTCTGCTAACTCTAAAGACATTCGAGTCGGTGAAAGTTCGGGTAACGAAAGTTTTTTCCAAATCGAAAGGGGCATTAGATTTATGCTTGCACCAAGATCGGCCAAGGCGTAGCATATCTCCATTCCTGGGAATTCACAAGGAATAAGGAATTTACCCGGATCTCCTAGCTTTTCGAGAAGCTTTTTAAGGAGCATTGCCGAGCAATTCTCGATTTATCGTTGGATGCTTGTTTATGTTTATCAATATACTTGTTTATGTACTTTTGTATGCGACCTATCATTCAACTAGATCTAGTGATACGGACTAAGTAATCTAAAGTCTGGGATAGTGTAGAATACTAGTAATCTTAAGATCAAGCAAGAACAATAGTGAGATGTGGGTTGGATGTTAGAGAGAAACTTGGATGGAATAATGGATGAATGTATAAAATGAATGTGTGTAAAATGGAAAATGGAAAAATGGAACAACCCAACCCTCTCCAAGACTAGGAGAGGGTGTATTTATACTACATTTGGCCGGCCATGGGCTGGTGTTGGGCCACCCATGGGCCTTGGGCCGGACTAGATTACTAATCTAATCCTTATACTAACTATGAGCTAAGACTTGTTACAACTTTGGAAGTGACCGACACTTTTCGTGTTTCCAACAGTACCTGAATAAGCCATTTCAAACGCCCTCTTAAACCATTGCGAAAATTACAGTGCAGCTAAGATGGGAAGAAAGCTGGTATGGATGGGCAGGCAACAACTAATGTGACCAGATTAGTACCTGAATTAGGTGTGAATACTATAAGTGTGAATAAGATGTAATTTAATCGTCCGAGGGCCTAGATAGTCTAGGCTTATGACTAATTATGTTGTATGAGGTGACCTATTTAGCTTTGATGTTCCTGGGTTGCTAAATGTATAAACTTAATGGTCTGCTGATAAAAAAAATATGATGTAAAGTTCATATGGTGCATTTTCATTTTTAGGTTTCACTTTATCTGGTATATTACAACTTTTTATTATATACCTTCAAATGTATCAGATGTGCTTTGTGTGATCCTTTGTGTTATCCTTCCGTTGGGCATTTAGTATGCCACAACAAAGACGAAAACCCCCGTGCTCCGCATCGATTGCATACATCCAATTAACGACCCGATACAAAGCGCATCGATTGAATACGTCGATTTAAACACATCGCGACGAAGCGTGAGCTTAAAACCTCGTTAAAAGGAAGTCTCAAGGCATTACAGTTGTATTTTTTTAAAGATACAGTAACAATTTATATAAGTTCGCATTAAGAGAATTTGTTTTTTCAAAAACATCATTCTTTAATTAAACAAGCTAATAAAAAAATAACACTAAATGAACAAACCATGTAAGTTTTTTATTAGAATTTGGATTCGGATTCGAATTTAAATTTAAGTTTAGATTTAGATGTAATGAAGGAAAGAGAAAATATATTATTATTATTTGGATATAATTAATTTTAGAAATAGAAATATGCAATTAGTATATTGTAGATATAAAAAAAGGAATAAGGACAAACGACAAATATTAGAAAAAGAAAATATGTGGTCAAGAATAATTGCAAGAATAAAAAAATCATCATACCCTTGCAAACATGCTCTTCTCATCCAGATTCATAAACTCTTTACTGTTGGATTATACTGACATAATTCAAACCCATATATATTAACCAACCTACTTTTTTTTACTTTTTATACCAATCTTTGAAACCAAAGGCCCATAACAAACACACCCTAAACAGATGGCAATAACAACTTGTAACCACACATACTTTAGACCATTTCATCTAGGGGTGTTTATCGATTCGGTTAATTTTTTTGTTAAACCGAATCGAATCGAACAGAAAACCGAATTTATATAAATTCGGTTTTTGGTTTGGTTTTCGGTTTAGGTTTCCAAACTCATATCCAATCCGAAAACTGAATTTATAGTTTGGTTCAGTTTTGTTTTGTTAAATTCGGTTTGGTTGTTTTTGGTTCTTTTCGATCTCGGTTTCCGGTTTATTCGGTTTATTCGGTTTTTCTGATCACCCCTAATTTTATCAGGTGCAAATGCACTAAGCCCACACAAGGCAAATAGATTCCCCAAAGACAACACAAATCACACGCCCATAAAAAAAAGAGAGAAAAAAGAGCACATATTAACAGACATGTAAGAATAACAGACATGTAAGGACAAACCAAAACACCGCAGACCACACTCAGCCAAAGAGATAGACATCACAAAATTCATTTGACTTGCCAATTCAATATGGGATAAGATCAAGGTTATAAATAGCGTGAGTTGTAACGTGGCGGCATGATTATAAATATCACGTTTTAGCGGTTATAGCGAAGCCTTTGTGTTTTTAAGGCGACACAAATATAAAAATATTTATATAATTATATTACATTTCATATATATTGAGTTTACATAAAATATTATACATAATAAATAAAGTTTAAAAATTATACTTACATGTAATATTTCTTCATTTTTAAAGATAAATAATCGAAGTTGAATCCAAAAAACCCGCCACGCCTTACGTCTTAGCGCACCTTTTCGCGCCTCATCTCATGTCACGTCTAGAGTCGACGTCTTGGTCAGTTTCGTAACATGGAGGCCACGCCTCATGCCTTAGCGCCGCCATCGCATGCCTTTTAGAACACTGGATAGGATATAAAGACCCTTCCTAAAACACCATTTACACCCTTCTTTGTTTTTTTATTTTATTTTTATAATTTTGTTTATATTATAAAACTGTGAAATGGAAAGTGTGGAATAAAATTTATAAAGTTTAACAAGTCAAAAGTATTAAACTGAAAAAAGTACGAAACATAAACTGATAAAAAACCGTGTTATACTGTAAACAAGGAAACTAATAGGGTACACGGTACAAAACATTTGTACTTTATGTAGGCAATGGAGGGTCTTTATAGTAGCACCTTCAAGAATACCATAAAGTGCGGACCTCGGATCTTGAATATATTACACTATGTAAAAATGGCTCAAAACAACTATTAAACACCTAACCAACATGTTGTCTCCAACACAAATGCAATCTAAAAGAAGTACAATAACATACAAATACAAACACCTTTAACAATAGCTATCTAATAAGACTAGAAAACTGATCAAGATGATCAAAAGCCAAACGAGAGAGAAAACTATAAACTTTGGTGAGGTGAGAGTGAATGAATACAAACCTAGCCTCCAGACATTTGCTTATATAGCTGACATTTCCACTTTAGACCCTGAAGATTCATAGAACAGTCAAACACAACCAACATTATAAGTTAGTTATAACAAAGTTACAATAAAGCCCTTTAAGTTCAAGAATTTATATGTAGCCTTTATTTTTTTAACACCATTCCTCATACTTATGGAACAAACATATCGAACAATCCTAGTTTTTTTACCAAAAAGAATGTTGACTAGTCCCAAGTGCTTTAGTAAGAATATCAGCAACTTGAGACCTAGACTCAACCTTCTCAATATTAATCAAACAGCTAGAAACTTTTTCTTTAACAAGATGCAGATCTATATCAAAAATTTGGGTTTCTCATGCATAACATGATTGGTTGCAAACTGAATTGCAGATTTGATATCACAATATAAACTCACATGAACCAATTTATCCAAATTAAGATTTTTCAAATTAAGTCCACGCGATTTTACAAGTAGTAGAGGCCAGTGCCTCAAATTCAGCCCCAGCTGAAGATTTTGACAATTTAGCTTGCTTTTTTACTTTTCCAAGAGACTAAGTTTACATTTACAAAAACGTAATACCCAAAAACAGATTTTCTAGTCATTTGACACTTTGCCCGGTCAGAATCTGATAAGGCTGTAATACCAAAACCCTTTTGATCTTTTGAAAAATTGACACCAAGTACTGGTGCCGGTTTTAAACACTTAAGAACCCTCAAGGGAATATCGAAATGTGACTTTAAAGGAGCGTGCATATGCTAGCTTAAACAATGCACAAAGTAAGAAATATCAAGTCTTGTAAGAGTCAAATAAATCAGCTTACCAACCAGTTTTTGATAGTTTGTGACATTCAAAAGATATTTATCAGTATCAGACTCCTTGTAACTAAGAACAATGTTCTCAGGCAAAGGAGTCATAACAGGTCTGCAAGCCAATAGACTAAACTCATGAAACAATTCTAAACAATACTCCTTTGAATTAAACATAACCCAATTTTGGTTTTTAAAACCTCAATCCCAAGAAAGTATTTGTATTCACCCAAATCTTTGATTTTTAAACTTGTTGCTTAGAAATGAAACACCTATTTCCCGACATGACTAAATATGCCAAAAATTAAAACTTTTCGCAGAAACAACATGACCCAAATCTGAACTCATGTTACTCTTTTATAACTTGACAATAATCTATTACAAACCAGCTTCTAAAAGTAATTTTAGAAGAAAGTACACTCAATTAGCTATCTAACGATAGGTGGCACGACTCCTAACGACTTGCGGTTTATTTTATACAAAATATACAAAGCGACAAAAATCTGCCATATCTTAAAATTCTGGTCTAGGCATAGATCATAAGATATATGCTAATGGAAGAACCTTTGAAATCAACTTACTGGTTTGAGCATAGATCAGGGAAGAACCTTTTCAAAATACATGATCATTTCACTTTCTGGCCTTAGCATAGATCTTAAGATCTATGCTCAGGGAAGAACTTTTTGAGCTATTTTTCTACACTTGCACTTTCGACCCATTTTTCCGAAAAATGACTTCTATAACTCAATCAAACATAAGAAATTCCAGAATTCATAATCAAAACATATAATTCAATATCCAATACACATATCGTCCAAATGACCCACGAAAACATACTTTACGAGATTATTTCAAACACCCATTTTGACCAATTTGCATACATTATACCACTAAATCATAACAAATGACTTTGACCCGCTTTAACTTCGGCAATTATGCCTTTACAACTATAACAAAGACAACTATGACACTTCATATTCGCAAAATAATTTGACTCGACACTTGGGGTTCAACATGATTGAGCTCGGTGTCTTACACTATGCTTACCCGTATAAACAATACTTCTAACACGTGCCCAATCCTAAGCCTTTACCAAGGCTTTACCTTCTTCGTATAAAACCTACAAAAATGATTAAACACTAAACCGTAAGCACAAAGCTTAGTAAGTAATAGACATAACAAGTTATCATACATCATTTATATATATTTGCATCATAAACATCACTTACAAGTACAAGAGACTAAAATCATACAATCACTTCCTTTCTCCTTCATTAACCTAAGCTTCACACACCATCATTTACATCATAACTAAGTAAACCACTTCCTAGCTAGTTAAACCAACTAGCCTTTTTCTATCTTGATCTAAACACTCTAGCAACTTAAGCCTTCTACATCATTAACATAATCAAATCACATAACACAAGGCACATAACACAAATATAATAAACTTAATATAATATTTTGTTATAGTCAAATTACTTACCTCATATCTAAGCTAATAAGAACCAAAACACCATCATCATTAATCCTTGATTCCTACTCAATTATCATCACAAATACCTATTATCACATAAATACAATACCATCATCAAGGGTTTACACAACCCAATAATCATACCCATCACTATCTCTAATCATTAATGATCATATGATGAAACCCTAATTTACCCAAATTAAGCATAAACCATTAAAGGGACATAAGTTTTAAACCCTTAACCATCTTTACTTTAGCTCAAAACTCCTTTTACCTAAAATCTCCAATTTGGGTGTATGAACCCTAAATCTTCTTTTAACAATTAAAACACTAATTGAGATACTTACTCGCATAGGATCATTCTTAAGGATTATTAAGATTTGGTCTTCCCTCCCATTTTCTCTTTATCTCAGGTCACCACACAAACCACAAGAACTAAAACCTTGAAGAAGTTTCAAGAAATTATTTAGTATATTTTAGGTAGTAGTTTGCCACTTTGTTAGAAATAGTCCCTCAAGTGCTATCTCTTCTTAATTAGGACACATTGAATTTTCTAAAAACATATAGATAATATAAGATTTACATATTTGACTTATGGTTTGACTAATAAACTTGGCTAATCAATCAACTTAAGTTTTTAGACCCATAAAAGTCTTGGTTAAACTATTTCAATGGCATACTAGTAATAAAATGCTTAAAACCTAGTTTTGGGGTGTTACAAATCTACCCCCTTATTTAGATTTCGTCCCCGAGTTCTTATTCGTTTAATACTAACCAAACTTGGTTTCATTTTACCCATCATTCCATTTTAGCACTTCTAAATATTTACCCAACTAGTTGTAACATCTTATATGGTTTTACAACTTTAGCAATGCTATAACACAACCAATTATCCTTGACCCGTTCTGCTTCTTACTTATTTCTATCACAATTACCCACTTTCTATTGACAAACTTCATTTAAGTAACATTTACCGTTTCCAATCTATTATTTTATTAACTTTTTCACTTTAACACTGCATTGTCACTCTTTCTTTTCTAAAATTAACCACAAGGACTACATGTTACTTGGAAAATTTACTATTTTGACTTTATATAAGTCAAACTCCAACACTATTGCTCCATCAATTACCAATGTTCTAATATGACTCAAAGTCACTACCGACCGATCTCGTATTCTACATAATATTAATACGCATCATTTAGAATTTTCTTAATTCTCATAAATTCCCTTATCTCAAAAGCCGTTAACTCTTTTCCAATTTCTAATGAGTACCATCTAAATGACACTGTCAAAATCAATTATATGCATTAGTTAAATAAATTCCTTTTAAAATTTGGAAATTACCTACCCGATTAACTTCTCAACTTAATACATGAACTTCATTCTAGGAATTTAACTTAAGGCTTAACACACCACCTTAAAGCCGTTATAGCTTGTCGGCCACGTCTACTCTCATTTCTTACGACGTCTAACTTATTTTAGTTCTCATTTTCTATTTCTTTACCCGTACTCATGCCATGCCGGATACACATAAGCCCACTCATTTACAATTCATTATTTACATAAAGAGGCGTCCCAATCTATGTAAATAAAAAGTTATAAACTTATGGTTCGGCGATTTACAATTTCTTTATTTAAATGAAGAGGCGTCCCAATCCATTTAAATAAAGAGACTATAAATCACCCTACTTATACATTTCCGACACAAAACTCATACTCGCTTAACGCTTCTATCTTTTCTTTCATTGATCCCATGTTAATGATTTTATATTTTTAATTTCATCTTTTCTAGCCTTGGATCTAATCCTACTACCCTTTTCATCCATGCCATGAAGGCAAGCTAGCAACCATGCCATAAAGGCAAGCTTATCAACCATGTCATAAAGGCAAGCTTAACATCCATGCCATAAAGGCAAGCTTAACATCTATGCCATAAAGGCAACCTATCACATTCATGCCATGAAGGCAAGCTATCACATCTATGCCATGAAGGCAAGTTATCACATCCATGCCATGAAGGCAAGCTATCACATTTATGCCGTGAAGGCAAGCTATCACATCCATACCAAGAAAGCAAGCTATCACATTCATGCCATGAAGACAAACTATCACATCCATGCCATGAAGGCTTAACATGTTCTTTATACTTCATGATTTGAAATAAAACAACCATTTTTATTAGTTATGCATATAAGCATCCACTCTTAATACATAATAATTTTCGCTTAAGCAACTTTTCATAATTCAAGCATTTACACATTCACTTGCCCCAACTCGCATTTTTTCATCATGACTTATCTAAAATATGTAACAATCCGTTATTTCAGGTCATTTTATGACTCAATACTTGCCATTATTTATTTTAAGGTTTTACGCGGTTGCTTTTAATTTTTATCGTTTAGTTACATCTCGTAAACTAAAAATCAACATTCAACGTAAACGGACATCAAACAAATAAAAGTTTACGTCAAGCAAGTGTTATATAATTATTATGAGAATAATTTATAACTTTTCATATTTTATTTTTATTGGTTACGTAAAACGTTTACGTTTCGTAATAAAATACATTTAGGCATACACGAAAGCACCAATACCCATCTATACTCAAACAAACACCCACTATTATACCCAATACCCAAAAATTATATTATTTTACACTTCATAAACCCATGGCCGATTCTATCAAGTTATAAACACACAAATAAATTGTAAACTCTCCACTAAAGTCTCATCATCTAGTTAATAAACCTACAAAGTACAAACTCAAACCCAACTCTCCATAAATTGTCAAATCTTTGTCCTCTCTCTCCTCCTAGGGAGGAAGAGAGGTCTTACAACTTTGTACCTAAACCACTCTTAGACATGGTTTTGCTAGTTGGTTTAAGATATACTTTCACTATATAAAGAGGCATAATGCAAGACTTATTTACCTTTCTATTTGCAAGTAAACTCACTAAAATTCTCTCTAGTTTCCTCTCCTAAGGCCACGGCTCAAAATTTATGTGTTAGGGTTTCGATAGCTTTTATTTTACAAAGGTAATAATCATACTAGTGTTATCAAAGGTGATATCTAAGGTATAGCAAGGTGAATTGGAAGCTTGGGTATTGATTTAGCAAGGGTTGATTCAAGAAAGAAATTAGGGTTTCGGATTAGGGTTACATTTTGAGGTTTGATTGTGTGTTCATCATCTTCATACACTCTCCTAAGGTCTAACATAAACCCTAATCTTTTCAAATTATTCATTTTCATATTTTATATACATGTTATATTGTTAATCACCATTTAGGGTTTATTTTATGAGTTTATAAAATAAAATAAACATGCACATAATTCGAATACATATTTTTCCATGATGAAATGGTGTTAAAAATATGATAGAACACAAGAACATACTTTATATAAGTGTTGGTTAATTTATAGATTTAGTTTATAAATTAATTGTTAAAAGTTTAATTATAAAGTTTATACACAAATAATTATGAGGACATTGTATTTGGACAAGAATGATGGACATAAACTTGAGGACTCAAAATACATAAGACACGTGGTATAAATTAATTTAGAGGACTTGTATAAATTTAATCAAGTAATAATTTATAAACTATATATATATATATACATACGAATTGTTTTAATTATTCTGTGTAGATTCAATTTTTTATAAAATATAAACCCTGTTGATTTAAATAGTACATGCTATGAGGATTCCATGCATATAAGGAACTCAAAAAACGAAGCTATAACGAAAAAGTTATGAATTTTACGAGATTACGATAATTAAATATATAAGTGTTTTATAAAATTTATTTTATAAAAACTAGTACTGTTTCGAATCTGATAAAGATATATAAATATTTTATTATGATAGATCATCTCAACAGGAAAAACAGAGTTATAACGAAGGAGATACGATTTTCATAAAATTATAAGTTATAAAAATGATTTTATAAACTGTTTTAAAATTACTGTTTTGACACAGATTTTTAAAAAATCCGTGAGTATTTTATTTGCATAGTTTACCTCATCACGATTCCATACATATAAAGAACAAGCGAAACGGAGTTAAATGAGTAAGTTACGAGTTTTTAAAGATTTCGGATAAATAGAAATTAAAAATCTAATTAATTTTTATAAATAATTTTCTGCATTTTTATAAGATACAACAAAGTTGTTAGAAATGTAAAAAGTGGTTTACGAGTGTTTCCGGGTATGTTTGGGGTAAAAAAAAACATTAAGAAATAACGTAGTAGTACTTATATAATATTTATATAAATTTTTAACTTTATAAATATTATTTTATAAAATAATTAAACTATTTATATAATATCATTATGTAAAGATAAAAATATTAAATCAAGTATTATTAACAAATAATCAATTGTCAGACAACAATAATATTTTTCTTTACGGATACAAATACTTAAACATTTATTTAACAAGTACAATTTAAATATTGTTTTGACTTTTATAAATTAATCAAAAACTAGTAGGTGGTGATGTAACTCTATAATTTATATTGTGGTATTTATATTAAATACATTATACTCATACGGCCTATAATTAATTAGGTTGCATTCGGATTTCGCGAGATGTTTCACTTACTTGATTTATATAATCAATTCATTTCACTAGAGGTGAGTTCAGGAGAAGAAAGTGTACGAAGGATCTAAACCTCTGTGCCCTAAATGCAACTACCATCACGATGGGCAGTGTGCTCCCAAGTGCAATAACTGCAAGAGAGCTGGCCATCTGGCCTGTGACTATAGAAGTCCAACTACTGCTGCCAACAACCAAAGAGCCCCCATGGCGAATCAGAGGGTTGTCACTTGTTTTGAATGTGAGGTTCAAGGGAATTACAAAAAGGACTGCCCAAAACTAAAGAATAACAACCGAGGAAATCAGGTAGGGAACGGTGGAGCAACAGCAAGGGCTTATGTAGTGGGAAATGCAGAGAAAAACCCAGATGCCAATGTCATTACGGGTACGTTCCTCCTAAACAACCGCTATGCTTCTATCTTGTTTGATACTGGTGCCGATAGGAGTTTTGTGTCTACTACATTTAGTTCCCTAATTGATATCGTTCCAACTGTACTAGACCATGATTATGATGTCGAACTAGCCGACGGAAAAATAATTGGAGTTAATACTATCATACAGGGTTGCACTTTAAACTTCTTAAATCATCCATTCAACATTGACTTAAAGCCCATAGAGCTTGGTAGTTTTGATGTCATAATTGGTATGGATTGATTAGTAAAGTATCATGTCGTAATCGTCTGTGATGAGAAGATCGTTCGTATTCCCTTTGGAAATGAGATCTTGATTGTTCATGGTGACGGAAGCAACAATGGGCACGAGTCTCGATTAAACATCATCTTGTGCACTAAAACTCATAAGTATTTACTGAAAGGATGCCATGTCTTTTTGGTATATGTTACCATAAAGAAGGCTGAATACAAGTCGGAGGAAAAGCAACTTGAAGATGTACCTATTGTTTGAGATTTCCTCGAAGTATTTCCCGAGGACTTGCCGGGTATTCCACCAACCCGACAAGTGGAATTTCAAATCGATTTGATACTTGGTGCTGCACCTGTAGCACGGGCGCCTTATCGATTAGCTCCATCCGAGATGAAATAATTGTCGGATCAACTACATGAACTTTTTGACAAAGGCTTTATAAGACCCAGTTCCTCACCTTGGGGAGCTCCGATCTTGTTTGTCAAGAAGAAGGATGGATCATTCCGGATGTGCTTTGATTATTGGGAATTAAATAAGCTAATGGTGAAGAACCGTTATCCGCTTCCAAGAATTGACGATTTATTCGATCAACTTCAAGGGTCGAGTGTTTATTCGAAGATCGACATGAGGTCAGGTTATCATCAGCTGAGAGTTCGTGAAGAAGACATCTCGAAGACCACTTTCAGAACTTGGTACGACCATTATGAATTTCAAGTTATGCCTTTTGGTTTGACTAACACGCCAGCTGTATTTATGAATCTCATGAATCGGGTGTGCAAACCATACCTGGACAAGTTCGTGATTATCTTTATTGACCATATTCTAATCTACTCAAAGAGAAAGCAAGAGCGTGAAGAGCATCTTAAGTTAATCTTAGAGTTGCTTAAGAAAGAGGAGTTGTATGCCAAATTTTCTAAGTTTGAATTTTAGATTCCCAAAGTACAGTTCCTTGGTCACGTGATTGACATTCAAGGCATGTGGACCCCGCCAAGATCGAGTCCATTAAAGATTGGGCATCTCCTAAGACACCAACATAGATTAGTCAATTTTTAGGTCTTACCGGTTACTATCGAAGATTCATTGAAGGATTTTCCAAGATCGCTAAATCAATGACCAAGCTAACCTAGAAGAAGGTCAAATTTGATTGGGGTGACAAACAAGAAGCCGCTTTTCAGTTATTAAAGCAGAAACTATGTAGTGCACCTATCTTGGATTTACCTGAAGGAGCTAAGAACTTTATTGTTTATTGCGATGCTTCACATAAAGGATTAGGTGCTGTCTTAATGCAAAATGAGAAGGTGATTGCTTATGCATTATGACAACTAAAAATTCATGAGAAGAATTATACAACTCATGACATGGAGTTAGGAGCAGTAGTGTTTGCTCTAAAGATTTGGAGACACCATCTGTACGGAACAAAGTGTACCGTGTTCACTGATCACAAAAGTTTACAACACATCCTTGATCAGAAGGAGTTGAACATGAGACAACGTCATTGGTTGGAATTGCTTAGTGATTACGATTACGAAATTCGTTATAACCAGGGAAAAGCAAATGTAGTGGCTGACGCTTTAAGCAAAAAAGAACAAATTTAACCATTACGGGTTCGAGCCTTAGTTATGACTATTGGTTTGGATCTTCCCAAGCAAATTTTGGAAGCTTAGACTGAGGCAAGAAAACCAAAAAACCTCGAGGCTGAAGATGTAGGAGGTATGCTGGTTGAAACTTTAAGGGAATCAAAAAACCCTAGGAAGGAAAAGTTGGAACCGTGTGCTGACGGAACACTGTGTTTGAATAACAGGAGTTGGTTGCCATGCTTTGGTGATCTAAGGACTTTGATTATGCATGAGTACCACAAGTCAAAATATTCTGTTCATTTGGGTTCCGACAAGATGTACCAAGACATGAAGAAATTATAATGGTGACCCAACATGAAAGCTGATATTGCCACCTGTGTTAGCAAGTGTTTGACATGCCTAAAGGTCAAAGCTGAACACCAAAAACCATCTGTTTTGTTGGTGCAACATGAGATTCCTTAGTGGAAATAGGATAATATCACCATTGGTTTCATCACCAAGCTTCCAAAGACGTCAAGTGGTTATGATATCATTTGGGCAATTGTAGACCGTCTTACTAAGTCTGCACACTTTTTGCCGATGAGGGAAAATGACCCAATAGAGAAATTGACAAGACTGTACATGAAAGAAGTAGTCACGAGACACGGAATACCAGTCTCAATCATTTGTAACCGTGATGGTAGATTTACGTCAAATTTCTAGAGTTCGTTCCAAAAGGCTTTTGGTACTCGTTTGGATATGAGTGCTGTTTACCATCCGCAGACTCATGGACAAAGCAAAAAAACCATTCAGAAACTAAAAGATATGTTACGCGCTTACGTGATAGACTTTGGAAATGGTTGGGATAGACACTTACCGCTAATTGAGTTCTCATACAACAATAGTTATCATACGAGCATTAAAGCTGCACCATTTGAGGCGATTTATGGTTGGAAGTGTCGATCACCTGTTTGCTGGGTCGAGGTCAGAGATACTTAGCTTACCGGTCCAGAAATCATTCATGAGACAACCGAGAAAATCGTTCAAATCAAACAAACAATTCAAGCCGCTCATGATCGACAAAAGAGTTACGCTGATGTAAGGCGTAAGCCCTTGGAATTTCAAGTTGGAGACAAGGTTATGTTAAAAGTTTCGCCTTAGAAAGGGGTTATCCGTTTCGGCAAACGGGGGAAGTTAAACCTAAGGTATATTGGTCCTTTCAAGGTGTTGGAAAAAGTGGGAACTGTTGCTTACAAACTCAAACTTCCTCAATAACTAAGCAGGGTTCATAGCACGTTTCACATATCCAATCTGAAGAAATGTTTATCCGACGAGCCGTAGGCAATTCCATTGGATGAAATACATATTGATGATAAGCTTCACTTCGTTGAAGAACCAGTGGAGATTATGGATCGTGAAGTCAAGCGGTTAATGCAAAGCCGTATTTTGATCGTTAAGGTTTGATGAAACTCTAGGAGAGGTCCTGAGTTCACATGGGAACGTGAAGATCAATTCCGAAAGAAGTATCCGCATCTCTTCACAAAAACCGCACCCTCGATAAGTGCCGCACCTTGAGCCTTGTGGACAAGGCTCTTTTAACGGGGGAAGACTGTAACAATCTGTTATTTCAGGTCATTTTACGACTCAATACTTGCCATTATTTATTTTAGGGTTTTACGCGTTTGCTTTTAATTTTTATCGTTTAGTTAAATCGCGTAAACTAAAAATCAACATTCAACGTAAACGGACATCAAACAAATAAAAGTTTACGTCAAACAAGTGTTATATAATTATTACGAGGATAATTTTTAACTTTTCATATTTTATTTTTATTGGTTACGTAAAACGTTTACGTTTCGCAATAAAATACATTTAGGCATACACGGAAGCACTGTTAGGAACACAAAAGTGTCGGTCAATTCCATAGATATCGTTAGATAGCTTGTTTATTTAATTTTGGAAACTTACTAGGCTAGTTAGCCCAAGGCCCATGGAAAGCCCATGCAAGCCAAGGCCCAAAACGGCCATAGGAGGTATAAATACCCTTTCCATGGTATGGAAAGGGTGTTGGTTGTTCATTATTTCACACACTTAATACAAGTTTTCTCTAATGTTACTTTCTCTGTCTAAAATGTTCATCCAACCATTCTCTCTCTAAAACCACCTATCTTCCTCTTTCCATGTATGTTATTTGATTGTTCTTCAATTGGTATCAAGAAACATGGATTGATTTGTTTAGTTTTTGTGTTTGTTTTTCTTTGGTTCATTTCTTTCTTTCAATCCGTGCGTTTTCTTCTTGTTTTTCTTTGTTTTTTCGAAGCTAACATATACACTAAAAGATCATTTACAAAGGTAATATTGATCTAGTATTTTTAGGATATAGGTGTATAAGCTTTGAATAAAAAAAAACTCATTTTTTACAACTTTGGTTTTCGAAAAAGTCTTATAAAGTACAAATCTTGATTTCAAAAATTTTGGCTTAAAAACCATAAAGTTTGCATTTTCAAGGTACCTATATGCTTTGTAATACTAGTTGTACAAGAAAATTTAGGAAAAAACACTTAAAAATGTGTCTTTTTGTGTTTTTGAAAGTTTAAGTTTTGTTCTAGTCTTAACCGAATTCGCAGCTCACCGGATTAGCAATTTTAGACTCAACCGAATTAGCAGTACTTGCAAGCTTAACCGAATTCGCAGTTCACCGGATTAGCAGCTTCCTAGTTTTAACCAAATTTGCAGCTTTCAGTATCAATCGAATTCGCAGTCATCAGTATCAACCGAATTTGCAGCTTTTAGTATCAACCGAATTCGCAGTTATCAGTATCAACCGAATTCACAACTTTCAGTATCAACCGAATTCGCAGCTACCTTTATCAACCGAATTTGCAATTCCCTTTGACGACCGAATTAGCAACTTCATTTGGTGACCGAATTTGCAACTAAAGTTTAAAACTCAACTTTGCTAAAACAAAAAATTATACGGTTTATTTCTTTGACTTGTAAAATCCCGTGAAACATTAACTTGTTTTCCCGGTTTTGTCAAGAATTGTAAAATCCCGTATAACCTTCAAGACATAAAACAAACAAAAGACAACTCATAACAACACAATTACTTTCAATCACCGTTCGATCAAACAGTAATCTTTTAACATACAAATTTCTCAATGACGACTCTTGCTGACAAAGCGATTCTTTCGGGTGATGACAATCGTCCACCTATGTTGGAAAAGGATATGTATTATTCTTGGAAAAGCAGAATGGAGCTATACATGATGAATAGACAACATAGAATGATCCTTGAATCCATTGAAAATGCTCCACTCATCTGGCCTACAATTGAGGAAAATGGTATGACTAGGCCAAGAAAATACTCTGAGTTATCTGCTACAGATGAAATTCAAGCTGATTGTGATGTCAAAGCAACAAATATCATTCTCCAAGGATTACCACCAGAGGTCTATGCACTTGTTAGCAATCATCGAATTGCCAAGGAACTTTGGGAAAGAATTCAACTTCTCATGTAAGGAACTTCATTGACGAAACAGGAAAGAGAGTGTAAACTATATGATGAATTCGATAAGTTTGCTTATAAGAAGGGGGAAACACTATGTGATTTCTACTTAAGATTTTCACTGCTACTCAATGACATGAACATTTACAATGTGAAACTGGAACAATTTCAAATGAACACTAAGTTTTTAAATACTCTTCCTCCTGCGTGGAGCAAATTTGTGACCGATGTCAAACTGGTTTGAGACTTACATACAACTAATATTGATTAGCTTCATGCTTATTTGGGACAAAAAACAACGAATATCTACAAATGAATGTTCGTTTATTGGCATGAAACCAATTCAGATTCGCTTGCTTTGGTTGCAACCCATCAGATGACCCAGTCTCCTTATCAAACTCATCAAAACTCATACCAAAACTCTCAATTTTAACCACAAGTTTCACTATATCAGTCTCCATAGTATGGATCACTTTATCAGTCTCAATAATACTCAAACAATCAATCATCAACACCTCTTTCAATCACTTATCCATTTAATGATCATCAATCATCAGTTAACCACAACGTTTATTCTCCACCATCATCCATCCCTCAAATTGAATATGCTCCCATAGTTAACCAACAACAACAACAACCTGAATTTTCCCAACTAGACTTAGGTCTAACTATTCCAGTGTTCAAGCAAGGTGATGATCCCATTGATGCCGTCAACCATATGATGTCATTCCTATCAGCTATCAACACATCTAGCTATCCTACTACCAACAACCAGTTGAGGAATTCATCAAACCCTAGGCAACAAGCTACCATTAATGATGGAAGAGTGACCTTATAACCAGTACAGGGGAGGCAAATTTCTTTTGCTACGAAGACAAATAGGACCTACACTCTAGGAGCAAGTGGAAGCAATACTGGGAAACAAAGGACTGTTATTTGTTACAACTACAAAGGGGAAGGACACATGTCCAAACAGTGCACTAAAACTAAAAGGAAACGGGATGAGTCGTGGTTTACGGATAAAGTGTTGCTGGTACAAGCTCAAGCAAATGGTCAAATTCTACATGAGGAGGAACTAGTATTTTTGGCAGATCCAGGAACACCAGAAGTTCAAGCCACACAGACTGTCATTACTCACAATGCTGCTTATCAAGCCGATGATTTGGATGCATATGACTCTAATTGTTATGAACTCAACACTGCCAAAGTTGCTCTCATGGCGAATTTATCTCTTTATGGTTCAGATGCTCTCACTGAGGTACAGAATCCTGATGATATGGATAACCATATGATTAATCAAGGTGTGCAGGTGATACCGTCTTTTGAACAGTCAAATGTTGTGAACTATTCAGAGACTGAAATAACCAGTGATAGCAATATCATTTCTTATTCTCAATATGTGAAAGAATTACAACAGGCAGCTGTTTAGAATTCTAGCTCATCTGCACAACAAGATGCACTAATATTATCTGTGATTGAACAACTGCAAAACCCAAGTAGTTAATTGTACCAAGATAAATCTGGATAATAAAAGTGTCAATGATACTTTAACTGCTGAGCTTGAAAGATATAAAGAACAAGTTAAAGTTTTAAAAGAAGGACAAAATGTTGATTTAAAGAGTAAAGATAATGTTTCAGATTCATGTGAACAGTCTCTAGAGATTGATCATCTTAAATAAACTCTTTTAGAACATGTAAAAGAAAAGGAATCTTTAATGCAAACTGTTACTCTTCTCAAAAATGATTTTAAGAAAGAAGAATCTAGAAACATTGATAGAGAGATTGCTTTAGAAAAGAAGATCAAACAGCTGGATAATATTGTTTTTAAAAGAGATCAATCAGCACAAATTGTTTACATGCGTCCCGATACGAAAACCTTAGTTTTTTTCTATAATCAATAACCACTAAACAAAGCTCTAGGTTTTCAAAATCTTTCTATCTGAAGAAAGGCTTAGCATTGGAAACCAAAGCTTATGATGTAAATGTCATTAAGAATACAGTACTATTGTGATCCTGACCTCTGAAGAGACCCTTTGTGCTTGCTGGAAGAGAGTCTTTGTCAAGCAATGATTTTAAAACAACAGGAGCTTGATTATAGAAAGAAAGTTTAATACTAGACCAGTTGAGACTAAGCTGTACATAAAACCAAATTCTTAATAGATTTTGAAACACTAATTGTTCCACAAACTGAATTATCTGCTGAACAAGCCTTTTGGTCTCAGAATTCTATGAATTCTTCAGATCCCACTAATTCTTGTAGACCCACCAAAGTTGAGGTTCCTAAAGAACCTCCTAAAGTCAGCATGGTTAATACGAGTTTGAAGAAACTTAAACACCATCTTGCTGGCTTTGACGTGGTTATCAAAGAAAGAACCACGGCCATAACCATCACTGAGGGCTCATGGGGGTTTGAACATACAAAAGCTTATTTTAGGGATGAAATAATTCCATTTGTAAAAGCTCTAAAGGATTTATTCAATACATTCAATCAATATTTGATTGATAAAATTTCTGAAGTCCAAAATGTCTTTCATCAAATGGAACAGGCCGTGGAACAACATCATTTAGAGTCAAAAACGTTTGAAGTTAAAATGAATCAAGTTTTAAATAAAAACGAACGAATCTTGGAACAAGTCATCAACAAAGATATAGTGAACATAATTATGAATTCTTCTGTGGATAATGCTTCTGTGAATGTGCATGAATGTGAAAAGTGTCTCAAACTCGAGACTGAGCTTCTCAACAAAAAGGATTTCATTGAAAAAGAGACTTACGATAAACTGTTCAGAAGTTTTAACACTCTTGAAAAACATTGCATATATTTAGAAGTTGATACTCAACTTAATTAGGAAATTTTTCAAAGAGAAAATTATGTTTCAAGTCAAAGTGCTCTAAGTTTTGATCAATATTTTGAATTAAATGAGTTAAAAGCTCAGTCCCAAGAGAAAGACACAATCATAAAGAAGTTGAAAGAGAGAATTAAATCTCTAAGTGAAAATATGAATGACGATAAGGTCAAGAAGGACATAGAAGAGATTGAAACGATAAATATTGAATTGGATCATAGGGTGTCAAAACTTATTGCTGGAATGAAATATTTGGCAACAAAAAGACCTATAAATCAAACTTTCATGACTCGATTTAACCAACAACAATTCGATCAAAAAGAACAATGTGAAGCTTTAGTGAGTCCAATGCAATCAAAAGTCCAGTAGAAATCTTTGATGTAAAATGTAAAGTCTTTAGGAAAAAGATATTGGTCATTACACTTTCAAAGGATAATTAATGAAACTTAAAGGAAAAATATACCAGCTGATTAATGTTGTTACCAAAATACAGTATTGCTTCATAAAATACCTAAATTGATGAGGAAATATCTAAACCCTAGAATGTGCACAATATGTCAGGCTCCACATGATTACCATAAGCATACTCAGGAAGAAGCTGCGATTCTTAGAGAAATAGTGGAACAAGGAAAATTACAAAATCCTCTAAATACTTCCTTAGACTCTGCTTGTAAGTATACAAAACAAATTCAAGAGTTTCTTATAATAATCGGATAAACCTGCCCTAGTATCAACAATTCTGGTGACAAATTAGTAGCTGTCACCCTAAAGAACAAGGACAAAAAGAGTTAGATTCACTGAGCCCGTCACATCCTCAAGAAACATACATTTTAAAACAGATTCGTCCTCAACCCTAGTTTCTAACAAACCTACATTGTCTTCTATAGGAGAAAGACCATCTACTAGTGCTAACGGATCACAGCCTTCAGGCAATACCAAGAACGATAAGATTCAGCGACCATCAAGTAGTACTCTGAAGAATAAAGTAGAAGCCCACCCTAGGACTGTTAAATCTAGTTTGAAAAATAAGAATAGTGTTGTTGAACCTAAAGGAACTGCAAATGTCCAGCATTCCAAGCTTAATGCAAATTCTGAACTTCTATGTGTTATGTGTAATGGTTGCATGCATTCTGATAATCATGATTTGTGTGTTCTTGATTTTATCAATAATGTGAATGCTCGTACTAAATCTAAATCTGTTAAGAAAAGTTCAAAGAGAAAAGTTTGGAAACCAATAGGAAAAGTGTTCACAAATATTGGATACACTTGGAGACCTACTGGTCGAAGCTTCACTATAGTGGGAAATGCATGCCCTTTAACTAGGATAACCACAACTGCTGAAGTGCCCTTTAGAAAACCAACTGCTCTAGAAAGTGATACACCTAAGCCTGTGGTAACATTGGTTTACTCAAGGAAACCTAAGAAATCTAAAACTAATGTTCCCATTAGCAAACCGAAGAATATTAAATCTTTATCTGCTAACAAAAATGAACCTAATAAATCTTGGGGATCCATAGTTTTTGATGTTCCATCTTCCTATCTTGATGAATGCAGGTCGTTTAAATTATTCTCTAGTATTTGGACTCTGGCTGCTCCAAGCATATGACCAGAAGATACGATACTCCAGAACAGCTACACTAATTTCGTCAAGTAATTTTTGGTACATCAAATTCGGAAATGAATCCAACTTGGCAAAGATATTGGGAAATGGTGATTATCATAAATAGAATGTTAATGATCTCAAGGTTTACTCTACGTGGAAGGACTTGAACACAACTATTCTCCGTTAGGCAATTTTGTGATTCGAAACCTTGAAGTTTCTTTCGTCAAAACATACCATACTTCATTTCGTAAATCAGAAGGTGATTGAACTATTGATCTAGTCTTGAGGGAAAAACAATCTGTATACTTTGTCTCTTAGAGATATGATGGCGTCCTCTCCTATATGTCTCTTGTCAAAGGCCTCAAAGACTAAGTCCTGGCTATGACACCAACGTCTATCTCATCTGAACTTTGGTGCAATCAACCATTTCGCTAGACACGGTCTTGTTCGATAGTCTTCCAAAGCTAAAGTTTAAAAAAAGAAACATCTGTGTTTTTCTAAAACCGTGTGCTAGGTGGCAAAAGCAAGAAGAAACTCACAATCAAAATCTGAAGACACCAACCAAGAAAAACTCCTAGTCTCTTGCACATGGACTTGTGGACCAATGCGTGTTACAAGTTTTGTTAATGAAAAAATACAACCTCGACATTGTCCCGATGATAACCTCTCCAATTTACATGTAAAATGCTTAAGGTCAAAAGATGAAACTCCAGATTTCATAATAAAGTTTCTCATCAAGAAGATCCAAGTGCGACTTAAATTACCATGTCCGATAATCAAACAGATAATGGAAGCTGAATTTGTTAATCAAACATTTGCCGTGAATACTATGATAAGCTTGGCATCTCTCAACACTGTTTGGGATATTATTGTTTCAACCTCTGTTTTGAATGAATTCTCAACCCTCCCATCAAATGTTTTGATATACCCAGCCCCTAAAGTATTACATCACCCATTGTTGCTTGAAGTAGTACTCTAGAACCCGCTGCATCAACCGGTTCCACCTTTCTTAACAAATGTGACCAAGATGTAACCATCCCCCACCCAACCAGAACACCCAAACCCTACAACACCACAACTATTAAGTTTTATAAACCAACACACCCAAAACCAATCTCTAATCATTTCCTAACGATGTTGAAGAAGACAATCTGACCTTAGATGTTGCACACATGAATAACGATAAGTATCTTTGGTAATCTAATTCTAAAAACGATTCCTAAAAAGCATCTTCTTTTTGGATGTTATTCCTACCATTGTGCACATAGTTGCTCCGAACTCAGAACACGTTACTAAATAGACCAAGGATCATCCTTTAGAAAACAACATCATCAGTGAACTTGAAAGACTTGTTTCCACAAGACTCTAACTCCATGAACAAGCCATATTTTGTTACTAAATGCTTTCTCACTCAGTTTGAACCAAAGAACTATATGAAGATGCATTAACTCAAGCATGTTTGGATTGAAGCAAATGCAAGGAGAGCTTAATGAATTTGAACACGTCTTAAAGTCCTGGGAACTCGTACATCTCCTGTATTAGTGATAGCCATTACTTTAAAATGGAACACAAGGGAAACTTGATGAATTAGAGGAATTCTAAAATAAACAAGGCTCGATTGGTTTGCTTGTGGTTACCGTTTTTTTTCAAGAAAAGGGAATTGATTTTGAGAAATCCTTTGCTCAAGTGGCTAGACTTAATGCGATACGATGTTTCTCGCAATGCAAGCTTACATGAATATAGTATCGTCTACACCAAATGGATGTCCCAAGACGACATCTTAAATGGAATTTATGCCGAAGAAGATTATGTCTGCCACTGGACGGAGTTTGTGGAGTACCATACAAACCGAATCATGTATAAGCTTTAAGAAGGCCTCCATGGGTTTTGAAACAAGCTCCATCCTCCGCGTGGTACGATCTATTGTCAAAGTTTCTACTCTCATCATTGAATTCTCTAAAGGAACAGTGGATCCTACAATATTCCATCGAAGACAAGGCAAATATAATCTTCCTGGTATAAATCTATTTATTATATAATTTTTGCGTCTACTACTCCTGATCTATTAAGACCCAATTTTCTAAAATTAATGTTTTCAAAGTTAAGATGTCGATGATGGGCAAAAATTCATTTTTTTCTAGGACTAACAGATTTTAACAAAGTCCAGACATCATTTATAAACCAGTCTAAAAATGCTCAAAAATCTTTGAAAAAACTATGGTAATGGAATCTAGTGACCTCCGTGGATTACATCCCAAGGTGAAGAAATCCAAACTTGAGATGAAGTAACACAAAGGAAAATCGTTGATCCTACATACTATCGTGGAATGATTGGCACCCTTATGTCTCTCACAGCCAGTAGACCAGACCTTACATTTGCTGTATGCATGTGTGCCCGGTATCAAGCAAAGCCTACCGAAAAGCACTTACATTCTGTAAAAAGAACTTTAAAATACCTAAAGGAACACAAAAAGGGGACTCTTGGTAGCCCAAAGATTCCTTCTATTCTCAAACAAATTATGCAGACGTTGATCATGAGCTGTTGCCAAGATAAAGACAAAGTACATTTCTATGATGTTAATGCAATTATTGGGGACAGACTTGTTAGCAGCTGTCATCAAAAAGGCATAAAAGCGTTGCGATATCCAGTACGGAAGTTGAATATATAGCCTTGTCAGGCTGTTGTGCTCAAGTCCTTTGGATGAGATCATAGCTTACCGACTATGGCCTATGGAATTCAATAAAATTCCAATGTACTGTGATAACAAAAGCGCTATAGCCTTATGTTGCAACAATGTTCATCATTCTTGATCAAAACATATTGACATCAGATTCCACTTCATAAAAGAGCAAGTTAAGAACGGAGTAGTAGAACTTTACTTTGTCAATATGGAGTATCAGTTAGCGGACATCTTCACTAAAGCTTTTGGCAGAGAAAGAATTGAATTTCTTATCAACAAGCTGGGAATGCAAAGTTTTACGCCGGAGACACTGAAACAAATTGGCAGGTGAGGCTGAAGAATAGTGGTGGTACCTATTAAATATCTATGTATAAAATATGTATATATATTAAAAACCAGAAAAACCAAAAAGATTTTATTTAGTTATTTATTTATTTTCAAAAATTATAAAAACAAAATACAACAAATAGAAAATATATAAAATCAAAAGAAAAAAAATTAAACAACGAGAAAATTATTAAAAAGAAATAATAATAGGCATGTCTTCTTAAAAATCGATAACATTTAACGTCTTATTAAATATTGATTAGTAATAATACGATGCCTTCTTAAATGAAGTTCGAGCATAATTTCAAATGTTTTCAAAACATGCCAAATGGCTTGCCTATAATTTCAGATAGCAACCCGGTCATCATCTTAAAGGCAAGTATTTCAAAAGAAAATTTGACCTCATAACGGGAATTTATTCTCGGGCATGGTCTACTTTATGACCATGCAAAGGCTTGTGTTTACTTTGCAACACAACCCGTGCTTTCTATATTACCATAAGTGTACATGTCAGTGCGCTTATATGTTATAATAAGAGAAATCTTATTTCATGGAGTTTGATTTTCAAAAATAAAACATTTTGTCATCAGAAAATGCTTTTCAAAGACATTAGACTTCTCAAACAACGACTACAGCTCTTTAAATAGAAAACGGGTTATTGTTTAAGGGGGAGAAAATGTCAAATATCTTCTTCAGAAAGTCATTTGATAAAAGAAATAAAGGTTTTTAAACAATAATGGAATATCATTTTTTAAGGAAAGTTAACTATGTTTAGCTTATGTGTGCCTTAAATGTTATTTGTTTATGCCTCTAGAGAGAATATTAGCAAATTTAAGTTGTTAGGTATGTTAGTTAAAACTACAAGGACTATTTGTGCCAATGTGATAACTTAAAATGCCTAAATCAACTTATAATTGAAAAGTGAAAAAGATCTCAAACTTTAGGGAGCAAAAGTGTCAAAAACATAAAATATTTTATAACACCTCCACCCCCTACCCGTTTTCACTCACACACACACACACCACACTTATACTTTTTCTCTCTCAAAACCCTCACTCGATCATCATATTCTCCAACGCCATTTTCAATCAATTTCGTGCTTAAGGTATAACAAAAACATTGATCCTTACACCCTTATGATACTACATCTCGAATGAATTTCGTTTTTACATGGTTTTAAGATCAAAAAACCTAAAAATCAAATTAGGGTTCTTCAAAATTGAAACTGTGTGAAAACTCAAATTGATTGAGGGGTTTTGTTCACATTAGGGTGTTAATGATTCGTGTATAGTAGTTTTTAATAAAGATGTGGTATGCGTTAAATTTGCTTGATGTTATGTGTCGAAAATATGTGTTCTTGAGTTTTAATGAGAAAATTTTGTGGGTTTTGTGAATGTCATGCTTTATATGCTTATATGATTAAGTTTGTGGTCTAATATCCAAATCTTAAGTGTATGTTTCCGTAGTATGTAAATTTTGAATGTTAATGAAAAATCTTGCTGCTTTTGATCATTAATTGATGAATCTGGACTAGAGATATGCAAAACAATGTTAAGGGTGAATACCATGATGCTAATATGTTTGAACTTTAAAGTTAAAACATTTTCGTGAATCACTTGGGTTTTTAACCAGATTACACATTGATAATATAAACACCGAATTTGGCAGTTTTTTTATTAACCCATATTCCGCAGTTTTAAAAGACCTAGCCGACTCGCAGGGTCTGTATAGGAAATTATTTGTAAACAAGACTTAATAATCTGTTAGTATTAAAGTTAAGTCAGTTATTATAGTTCGTACTGAAAGAAAGAGTTGAGTACTGTTATAATATAAGTTAAGTCTTGTAGAGCAAGTTAAAGTCCTGCCAGCATTTACTTAAGTTGTAACCGTGAATTAAAGTTCATACTGTTTGACCAGACCGTAAGTCTGTTGTAATTAATAGTATAGTTATCAAATAGCGTTAAATCCTAGGAAGAAATTAAGCATGTATCTCTTAACGCGTTTAGGTTCCTTAAATCTATAAAAGGAATATAGAATAGTATTGTAAACATATGAGTTGATTGAGAGTTTACAATCAAATAGTAATAGTAATAGCAAGTTTGATTTTTGTTCTTGTGTTCATCTTGGTATAGATATTGATAATCCAGCCGTCAATATGTATTCCAACTGTTATTGTCTCTCATATTATCTTGGATTTAATCAAAGGACTATAAGCTCGTGATTAAAGAAGGCTCAATGAGATCTTGTTGAATAAGACCTACACAAGTGGTATCAGACCTCATACTCTCATGAGGGACTTTACACAAGATTGAACAAAAGATCAAAACCTTTTAATTCACCAAATCAAGTAGTCATGTCTGCAACCGATAATTTTTCTCTTCATGATGATGAGGACTTTCTCTTCATGATGATGCATCTTTGGATGGATCTGTACCAGCATCCAACAAAAGGAGATGCTCCTGAGCTAAACCACAACAAATAATTACCGACAAAAACACACTTTTCAAACATTAAACTGCCCGTTCTTCAAAAGGATAGATATGAATACGGAGGGTGGGCGCAATGGAGATGGAACTTTATCTTGAGTATATAGATAATGAGTCTGGAAAGTGATTCAGAATTGGAACTCAAAAGAAGAGAAGTCACCAAAAGGTAAGATGGTGTATACAGGGTTCATTCCTCCGGCCTCACAGGAAGAACAGTTTAGCTGATTAAAAGAAAGGAAAGCAAGAAAACACTAACTGCTAATGGCTTTTTCCAAAAGATCAACTCAGACGTTTTCCATATGGCATGGATGATGCCCAAAGATGATCTGGGCAGCCATAAAAGACACTATTTATTGTGGTAATATTATGCGAACTCGAAGAAAATTCAAAAAGCTGTTTTGAAACAACTAATTTGAGGCATTTACTATCATCGTCTAAGGAAAGTTTTTGGAAAAAGGTATGAAAGGTACCAAAAACACCTATCCACAATTGGATGCTCTTGTGCTGGTGTGTCAGACTGAAGATGCAAATCACAGTTATTTTGAGGTCCCTTGCTTCCTCCCCTGCATGGGGGTACAGTCAAAGCCATGACAATGAGAACAAAGAAGAATATGACACTCTTCAATAGATGATTTATACAATAATCTGAGTGTCTTTGAACAAGACATCCAAAAGACACCATCTTCTTCCCTTTCATCTGATAATGTGGCTTTTCTATCACAAGCCAAAGCCAAAGTCTCTTCCAGCAAGAATAAGCCAAGCCAAAGCTCAGGAAGTTATAGTTCTTATACCACTTCCTCATCCAACTAGCAACAACCAACTGCTACTTATCCTGGCTTGCTTTTTTGAATGAATAATCCAATCCTTTCTAGCCACAATATGCTGATGATGGTGGAATTTGATACATGAAGACCCCTTTAGATCAAATTGATGATCTGGTTTTGAAAGAAATAGATATCAATTGGCAGATTGCTAGACTGCATAAAGATTAAAAGTTCTAACAAGAAGACCGGCAGACGGCAAGAGTGGATGGAAAAATGCATGTGGGCATTTGATAAAGAGAAAAGTTGACTGTTTCAATTGTCACAATACTAGGCATTTTGCAAGGGAGTGCAAGTTTAAAGGGTCAAAGGAAGGTAACAGGCAGGAAGCAGGTAGAGGTCAAGATTTTTCCAAGTCCAATGCGAACTAAAAAGAAGCCTTGATGACCATTGATGAAGGTCAGATCAATTGGGTAGAACAGACTACAGATGAGGAACTCAATCATGCTCTAATGGCTTTCACTGTGAAGAAATAGGTTTCAATGTCTCTAGAATAGTGTTTAGATACATTAAGCTCTTCAGCTAAGTATGAATGAACTGCAATCTTGAATTTGGTAACCAAGAAGCTGCCTTAGTTGTCCATAAATAGCTGTTAAGAAATTAGAATCTCAGCTTAAAGCCTCCCACAAACAGCAATCTCTTCCTTAACTGAAAAATTAAATTTTCAAGCTAATCAAATTTTTGAAAAAGTGAAAAGCTGAAAAAGTATATAATAAATAGGAATGAAAGCTGTCAAGGACAAAAGATGCTTTAACAAAAACTAGTTTGATTCTTGGTTTGCATCTCCTAAAAAGTCTTTGGAAGCAAATTGATTTGTGGATGAGCTCAACATGTACGATCTGTTTAAGGATATGGCATACCAATCAAATGCTAGGTCCCTAGATATGAGAAGAGATGGATAAGGTATTTTGTTCTTAGGGAAACAGATGCGGGAAGATTATGACATCCTCTCTTACAGCAGATTTAAACAAGTGAGTATAAAAGGATTCCCCCATCCTCCTTAGAGTTGAATATACCCCAAAGGGGAACCGGAAGGACATAGATGATTCTCTGTATGAGTATGGTAAATTTGGACCTCAACCTCAATCTCCTAGTCCTACCGTGTCTGAAACTAGTTCCACTGTTTACTCAACATGTCCATCCAATGACAGTGATAGGGAACAAGGAACTGTATCTGACCATTCAGTCAATGATGACCCTAGTCATGACCATATCCCTATACCTTCCATTAAGCAGGTTACCATTGCCACCCAAAAGACTCAACCACAAGTGCCTAAACCCCAACAAAACAGTTACACAAGTTTGCAACATGAAAAAACTCCTAGGCAACCAATTAGGACACCATCGACTCCCTCTCCTAATCCATCATATAATAGACATATTGGAAAACAAAGAAGGAAAGGTACTTGGTGCGGATATTCTTTTCAAGGAAACCATGTTTAGTGTGTGGAAGACTAAGTCACTTGATTAAGAAACAGTGACTAATAATGAGAAGAAGATGGCAATGGAAGCAGCATTCAAGAGCAAAAGGGTGGTTCATTACTGATGTTAGCAATCTACATGAACAAAACCAGCCTGGAGTAATTCTAACAGGGTGAATAAAGCAAATCAATTCACTCCCAGACCTGTACAACTAAACAACATTAGACCCAACCTTAGTACCTAAAACTTTGCTAGCAAAACTAATAAAACTGGTAGGGTAAAATGTTAAACTGGTCCATGGGAACCTGTTTAGTTGTCTATGTTCGTTATGCTTTCACTCAATTTAAGTCTGGACTTCTAGATTTTAATACTAGCAAGCAACATGTAATTCTGGTAGTGTTGCAAGTTTAATTCTGTCACCAATACTTTAAGACTGGTGCTACTAGATATTTTAATACTGTCCCAAGCAACATGTTAGTTCTGTTAGAGTAAATAGACCAGTATCAAACAACACAAGCCCTAAACCTACTCAGGTGAATCTAAACATCCAAAGAAATGTTTTTTCAAAAACAAAGATGTCACCTTAAATAGACCCTTCTCCCAAGGAATACAGCAAACAAGTCAAATAAATATGTTGTAAAGTGGCAAAGTGGCACTGCTGTTAAAGACCTCAGCATGTTGTGATTGGAGTAAAACCAACACCACACTCCCCAATACCAATAGTGGTACCAACCCTCAAAACCCCCCCAGATTCAAAATGTTCATGTTTCTCAAGGTCCACAAGGCATACCTAAGCCTCGTTAAGCTGGGTCCCAAAGAGAAAGCTAATCTCTTTTAGATTGTGCAGATCACCACTGAAGCATAAGGGAGCATAGAGGTATTTTTGATAGTGGATGTTCTGCTGGCACTATGACTTGGTAACATAGGGCCCCTTTGAAGATAAATCAAGAACTGTCCAAAGTGGGATTCTGTTACATTTGTTTGGAGGAAGAAAAGGTAATTATCGAGTTTAAAAGGTACAATTAGAATAGGAAATATAGTTTTGAGTGATGTGGCTTTAGTGAAAGAACTTGGACATTTTAAACTTAAAACATCCTCACATACTCAGATGATGTGATAAAAAGCTAAATGTACTTTTTTTTTTACTGAAAAAGAGTGTTTTGTGGTGTCCTCTGACTTCAAGATGGGCCAGACGAACATCAGTCCTTCTTAACGTTCCCTAAGGCAACACAACATGTATACTTTTTGATATGAAAAAATGTTGCTTCTTCAAAATGATCACACTTGATTTATTTACAAAAGCCTCATCTGAAAAGCTAAATTATTGGCAACCGGGAGGTTAGGTCACGCTTAATTTCAAAAACCTAAAAAAACTTGTAAGGATAATCAAGTTAGAGGGTTACCTTTCAAGAGTTTTTCAAAAATGAACACACACATGTTTGCTTTTTCAGAAGGGAAAGCAACACAGAGGTCCTCTCTTTGTTAAAAGCCAAGATTGACAGGTTTTGTGAACCCACCCCATTAACAACACCTTTGCATATGTACATATTTGGACCTACCTCTCTGTGAGGAGTATTAACCATGCAAGTTACTGGTCAAATTACGGATGACTGTTCAACGGTTATGTTGTTATTTTTTCTAGCCAGAAAAGGATGAGACCCTAGCAACATCCTTAAGACTTTTGGGGGTAAAACAGATAGAAAACCACTTAAATCAAAAACGTGAAAATCATTAGCTTCATATAATGGGACAGAATTTAAAAAAACAGTGTTTATGCTTGAGTTCTGTGAGGAAAAGAAAGGGGATAAAACAATGAGTTAAGGCAATGCAAGGACTCCTCAACAGCAAAATGGGGTTGCTGAGAGAATGAATAGGGACCCTTAGAAGGCTGCTAGGACATGCTAGCCTGACTCAACACTTACATACCCACTTTTTTTGGTGCATAAGCAGTTAATACTGCTTGCAGTACCTTCAACAGTAAGGGGTTACCAAAGCCTCAGAACAAACTCCTTATGAGCTTTTGTTTGCCACAAACCAATCCATAGAGCGTACATAAGACCATTTTGGGTGCCATGTTACCATTTGTCAATACTCTTAGCCCACTAGGAAAGTTTGAAGAGAAAATCAGATGAGGGTTTTCCTTGTTGGTTACTTCCTCTCGTGAACATAAAGCCTTTAGGGTTACTAATTTTAGTAACTATCCAAAAGAGTTGACGTAAACCTTCAGGTCAACTTTCTTGAGGAAAACCAAATGTACAGGAAATAGGCCTATAGGTAGGAGTGTTTGACTTAGACTATCTTACAGACTGCTATGAATTAATATACCTGTCCTCTTTGCAAAAATCAAGCTAAACACCTGCAGGTTCAAAAGATGTCATTGGTTCAAAGGAGGTCATTGATATTGATGTGCAGACTGAGGAGGCTGCAGACCTGATGGTGGTTTCTTCTACATCTCTAACTGAAGCAACTAGAAAAGCAGCTGTTTCTGAAAAGATTGCTACAAAGAAGACTCACTCCCCAAAGCAGCCATCTTCTACACCAATATCCAAGTCTGCTGATGACATTATGACCTTTAGAAAAGAGCTGGATGCTCTTGCTTTGAAGCACTTAGGACCAGTACCTGCAACAGCACCTACCAGTACTAATCCTGTTAATACTGGTAGTGATAATCTTAATACTGGTTTTGAGGAAGTTACTCCTGGCAATATTGAAGCTATCTCTCCTAGTGCTGATCATGAAGAAGAGGTCTTCTCTGATGCAGATGATGATGAGATGCCTGAAATAAGGATTTATGATAAATCAAGTGAAGGTATCTTTGAAAAGGCTTCTTATGATGATGATGGGATTATTACTGATTTCAACAATCTACCAGATGAGGTAGATGTCAGTACAAACCACACTCTGAGGATTCACAATGCTCATCCTCAAAGTCAAATCCTTGGAGATCCCAATACACCTGTTCAGACTAGAAGCTCTCTCAAGAAGATCACTGAAGCTCATGCTCTAGTGAGCTACATACAAGCACAGCAAAGAAGCAATCATAAAGATCAACAACATTGTCTTTTTGCTTGCTTTTTATCTCAATCTGAACCAAGGAAAGTCTCAGAAGCCCTTGAAGATGAAAGCTGGGTTGAAGCTATGCAGGAAGAACTGTTGCAGTTCAAGCTTCAACAAGTATGGGTCTTGGTTGATTTACCCAATGGTGCTAAGGTGATAGGAACTAAATGGGTATACAGGAACAAGAAGGATGAGAGGGGAGTAGTTGTCAGGAACAAAGCAAGGCTGGTAGCTCAAGGTCATAGGCAAGAAGAAGGGATAGACTATGATGAGGTTTTTGCACCTGTGGCTAGATTGGAAGCCATAAGGTTATTTTTAGCCTTTGCCTCATATATGGGGTTTATAGTCTATCAGATGGATGTGAAGAGTGCATTCTTGTATGGCACTATTGAAGAGGAGGTTTATGTCTCTCAACCTCCTGGTTTTGTTGATCCAGATCACCCCAAGAAAGTGTATAAGGTTGTTAAAGCCTTGTATGGGCTACATCAAGCTCCTCGAGCTTGGTATGCTACTCTATCTACCTTTTTAGAGAAGCATGGCTATCGAAGGGGAACCATAGACAAGACTCTATTCATAAAGAAGGACAAAAAGGATATCATTCTAGTTCAAATTTATGTAGATGATATCATTTTTGGATCTACAAAGAAGTCTTGGAGTGATGAATTTGAAGCCTTAATGAAAGGGAGGTTTCAAATGAGTGCTATGGGAGAGCTTACATTTTTCCTCGGTTTACAAGTCAAGCAAAGCCAAGAAGGGATCTTTATATCTCAAGACAAGTATGTTGCTGAGATCCTGAAGAAGTTTGACTTTGTTAGTGTGAAGTCTGCAGTTACTCCTATGGAAACAAAGGCCCCTTTGGCTCAAGATGAAGGAGGTCCTGATGTGGATTTACATCTATATAGATCCATGATAGGATGTCTTATGTATCTGACAGCCTCAAGGCCTGATATAATGTATGCAGTTTGTGCTTGTTCGCGATTTCAAGTAACCCCAAAGGTGTCCCATCTCTATGCAGTCAAGAGGATTTTCAAGTACATCAAGGGAAAACCAAAGCTAGGCTTATGGTATCCAAGAGAATCTCCACTAGACTTAGTTGCTTATTCGGACAGTGATTATGCTGCTGCTAACCTTGATAGGAAGTCAACAACTGGTGGCTGCCAATTTCTTGGAAGGAGGTTAATCTCATGGCAGTGCAAAAAGCAGACAATAGTGGCTACTTCAACAACTGAAGCTGAGTATGTAGCTGCTGCAAGCTGCTGTGGTCAAGTGCTATGGCTGCAAAATCAATTATTGGACTATGGTTTCAACTTCATGAACACCATTATCCATATTGATAATCAAAGCACCATTTGCATAATCAAGAATCCTGTCTATCACTCAAAGACGAAGCACATTGAGATACGGCATCACTTCATTAGGGATTGCTATGAGAAGAAGCTGATACAAGTGCAGAAAATTCACACGGACTTAAATGTAGCAGATCTGTTAACCAAAGCATTTGATGGTCCAAGGTTTAATTTTTTGCTGGTTAACATTGGGATGGTAAACCCATAAGCTACATTTAAGGGGAGGAAAAAGTGTAAATTTTATGTAAAATAGTATAATCTAGACTTAATTTTGGTAAGTTAGAATTAATTCTGGTAGTATAATTTAGGATTAATTCTGGTAATATAGAGATTTAATACTGGTAGCTTAGTATTAAGTCTGCTAGTGTAAAAGTTAAATCTGGTAACCACTTAATACTGGTAGTTAAGTATTAAGTCTGGTAGTTATCTTAGGTTAATTCTGCTAATTATAAGTTAGATTAGAATTGCCTTTCTTGTATAGACTAACTTTGCAGGTACTACTTGGAGTTGGAAAGGATGTTGCAGGCTCAACTTGGACATGAAAAAGGACATGCCAGCTGTCACTTGCTAATTGGATGCAGATTGGTTGTAAGTAATGATGCTTGGTTGTAAGTAATGATGTTGTGGTCAACTTGCTGTAAATATAATTAAAACTGGTTGAAAATATGTTAAGTCTGGTGAGTCATTATTAATACTGGTTGACTAATTTAAGTCTGGTAGTGCAATTTTTAAGTCTGGTCGCTTTCACTTAATACTGATTGAAATAAAATCAATTTATTTTAGAATAAAACGTCGAAGGGGTGAAGAAGGGCCACACATGAGCCCTTCGAAATCAAACACCTAAATTCACGTTATCAAGAAGAATAAAACGTCGAAGGGGTGAAGAAGGGCCACGCATGAGCCCTTCGAAATCAAACACCTAAATTCACGTTATCAAGAAGAATAAAACGTTGAAGGGGTGAAGAAGGGCCATGCATGAGCCCTTCAAAATCAAATACCTAAATTCACGTTATCAAGAAAAATAAAATGTTAAAGGGGGTAACGAAGGGCCACACATGAGCCCTTCGAAAACAAACACCTGAACTCACGTTAGCTCTCCTAAAAAATCAAAACAGGCAAAAATCATATACAAAAAGACAAGGAAAAACTACAAAAGTCATTTGCTCAAAATATCACGGGTACATGCCACCCAGCTAGCAGAAACAATGAAAAGTCATTTAGCCTTCACATACGAAGGCTTTGAACGCAAAGACTCTGGTTTCTTCGACAATAGTTGTTCCAAAGAAGCATAGGGGTCATTGACATACTTAAACAAAAAAGGATACAACGCATTCGCCAAATCATCACCAGCTTGGTTGTACTCTTGCTTTGAAGAAAGACGATAACCAGCCATCTTCTCCATGACAAAGGGCTCTTTAAGTTTGGCTACTTCTTCGAAAGCATCAAACCTACCATATATAATGGAGGCCTTAACAAGCTTAGCAACAAGCATACCCATTTCATCACTACGAATAAGCTTTGTAGGGCAAGCATCCTGACACTACTTGGCAACGACCGAAGCCCCATCCTGCTTCAACGCATCCATCTCCTGCAAAATCTGAATCTCGGAGAGCTTGAGTCTCTCTCTCTTTGATTCAAGGACTTTGATTTTAGACTTAAGGGCAGACAATGTTTGGTCATAATTAATCCATTTTTTCTCTTCAAGGACAAGCTGGGTACATTCACTGTGAAGACCATCAACACGCCCCTGCAATGTCTCAATCTCAGTAACCAATGGATTCTTATTTAGGTCAAGAAGAGCTTCATAACACGTCCTCTCCAACTTAGCATAAGCTCTATGCTTCTCAAGTTCCCTAGCCTGAATAGCATCATACGAAGCTGTGGCCTTATAAAGAGAAGAAATTAACTCCCGGGTCCTACTATTCAACACATTTTCAAGAACAACTTGGCACATATACGCTCGATCATGAATATCACAAAGTTGTTTTATGCTTATTTGACAAAGATGTTCCTTTCAAGAGGGAGGAGTAACATGAGCCACAACCCAAAGGAGTTAAGCTGATCTTTTAACTCTTGGTTGAAGGGGAAACCTGTAAAAGAAAGAAAGAAGATCCATTCAAATAATGTCAATGTAACACCTATTCTAAATAACAACAAGAGCATACCATGAATATCAGCATCACTGTCAACATCTAGAGGATCGGAGGCTTCACCGGCCACCTTGCTTGCTTGGGCAGCCATTTTTCAAACCTTCGGAAAAGAATCCCCAAACCCAGAAGGAAGTTTCCTCTTGCCAAGCGATCTAAGTTTCTTACCTGCCTCAGGACGAGGGGGCAGAGAAGTACCAAGCAGAGGATTCTCGTTGTCCCTAACAGAGGCATCATCAGAATTAGCAACATCTTCAACAAAGTTGGAAGGATGTAAAGACATTAGTGGGTTCGCATCAATGACTGGATCCTCATTATTAACAGATTTTGGGGACGGAGAGCCTTGGTTATCATCAATACACCCCTCGGGCAGGAACTTGAATTCACCATCAATCTCTTGCATCATGAAGCTTTTGAAGTCCATTTATGAAAAAAAAACATAAACTATGTCACAGACAGAAGTGCAGCAACATGTAAGTTCATAAATAAGTTACGAAGGAATATACACCCTGTCCCTGGTAATAGATAGCAGGCTCCTTAGGGCTATGTTTCCATGAGTTTTTCAAGCCTGCCAGATAAAGGATGGGGTCGAGGAAGGTTCGAACATGGCAAGGATATGTAGATATTTGATCATATAAAGGATCCAATTCGGGATGCAGAGGAACCTTGTCCCCAAAAGATTTTTTGTCAAATTTATTACTCTTAAGTAGCAACTCTGGATAATCTGAAGGGATGATTCTATTCTCAACATAGAAAAAGTTGCCTTTCCAGTTTACCAAGTGGGTTATAGGCTTAACAAGGGCTATAGGAACATCAGCACTACATTTATTCGAAAGAGTTAGCCAATCACCAGCGCGACCCAAATTCAAGAAAGAACGAAGCAAGTTAATAGTAGGTTTACCCCATATGCTCTACACATGATGGCAAAAGTGGTCAATTTCACCATACCAAAAGGATTAAAGCGAGAGATGTGCACCTTGAAATAATTAAGGACTTTACATATGAAGGAAGGGATAGGAAGCCTACGGTTGGAAATTGAAAAGTGATGAGTATACAGACCAACGTAACCCAACGGGGCATCAAAAATTGTCTGTGACCTTTTTGGAAGAATGATCTTAAAATCCTGAGGTATGTCAAAATCTTGGACGAACTAAGTAAGTTACTCTTTCGTCAAGCTACAGGTTTGAGAAGCAATCACAAATTTGGAATCCATAGAAAAGAAAAAAAGGGATGTACCCTTGAAAAGAGATGATTTGTGAAGCAGAGAAAAGAAGATAAATTTCAGAGGGGAAATAGAGACCTTTATATAGTAAATAATGTGATGAATCAGGCCGTACACGTGTCTGGTGGGATTAATAGAGACGTTTGAATTCTAAAGATTACGGCGCACATATCTCAAGGAGAGCTCCTCTTTATCCGTTACCCAACTAACTTCCCTATCAAGTGGGAGTAGCATTCAATACGCGTGCATGGTTCGAATGAAGGCTGATGACAAGTTCACATAGGAAGAACGTACAAGATAAAGTTATATATTAAAGTCTTCTATTTTTGAAGAAAATTGATAGCCGAAAGCAATGCACTTATAGATGCATACATTACATTCGACTGGGGGGCTTGATGACGTACCCTCCCCTTCGGCTCAGAGGTCTCCCCTTCGAAGCCCAAATGGGATCTTCTCCCAAATATACTACATAACCTTTGAATAGTTTCGAGTGGCATAAAATCCTCTTCGGGATGATTACCAATATGGGAATCTGGCACGCGAAGGCCTACACCATTCGCGGTAGGCCTTTGACGAAACTAGGGTAGAGGTCAGATAGTCAAATCCATGCTCTCCATCTCTATTGGGATCTTCCCGCCAAAATAAAGATTGTGGTACATAATCCTAGAATCACCCCTTAAATCGTGAGACAGCCCCATGATCACCGGCTTTGGTGCTAAGCCTCGTCCCAACTCATTTTTGCAACTATAAATAGATGGCAAAGGCTTCAGGTATGGCTAAGACTCTTACACACAGTTACTTACGCTTTCATACTTTCTCAATACAAAAAGCACATACTTACTCTCACATCAGAGGTGATTCGCAGGGAAACCCCCTGCGCCTCACTTAACGTAGTGTTTCTATTTGTGTTGACACAGGTTATTCAAGGCTTGGCAACTCAACATCCACAAGAAGAACTCTTCGATCTCATCGAAGCCTAATCGTGCCCATATTTGCACAATCACTAGACAATAGCAATATGAGGGTCATTTTACCTACTCTTTAAAAGTATTTTAAAACACAACCTTCTAGACCTCGTAATTAAAAGCACAGAAAGTAAATACTAGCACCTCACATAAGTGTTGGGATTCTCTCTTTCTCTCGGGTGTATAATGAATTATAACATAATGGGGAAACGGAAAATCAACACTCATTACCTGTCATAGCATATAAATTACCATAGGCTTGGTAAAGGATCAAACCTCCACCGCTAGGCGTAAGCATTATTCATTACTATCTAAGAGGTCTTTTAAAGGTTGTAGGGTGTAGGTGTAAGATAACATAGAGTGGAAACGGAAATGGATGGGATATATTTGGGTGGTGATTTTGGGTGGATTTGGAGTGGAAGGGTTAGCTAAATATTTACACGAATACACGCTGGTTTGGTTGCTAAGACACGACTCAGACGAAGATATACAAACTCTACACAACTTTACATCAATCTCTTTTCTTTTTCTTTTCTATTTCTCTTTTTTTAACATAATACATCATAACATGGGGTTTATAACACGTACCCCTACACTTGAGCTTTTACATGCTCGATTATTTACAATCTAACTAATGACCCGATTTGAGGTGGATCAAAATAACATGGAGATCATCAGTAGAAGCTAGACTAGCTCACTATAAGAAAAATGAGGTTGTGTTTGAAGAAAGCATTAATGTTTTAAAACTTGAAGTCAAACTAAGAGACACTGCTTTAGTTGAAAACAAAAAGAAATTGGAAAAGGTAGAAAATAAGAGAGATGAGTTAAAACTAACATTGTAACATTTCTCATTTTCAGGTTATTTACAACTTTAATAAATTCCATTATTTATTTTTAGAGTTTTACGCGTTCGCT